>CABFOV010004026.1:0-51131 GCA_902141375.1 Timema poppense | reverse complement strand
CCCCCCCCCAGCCCGTTGGTGCGCTACTGATGAAGGATAAAACCAATAACAATTTTTAAGCAATTATTGGTAAAATGGCACGTGTGAAGAGCTCGTAACTAAACACATCAAACTGTGAATAGTATTGGTTTTAGAGGAATGAATCTTATATCAAAATAAAATTCAGTTCATGATGATCATTTCGTACACTTATACTACCCATCTATCTCAATTAGGAAAAAAACTTCTACACAGTGAAAATATGTTTACACTAAAAACTTCAGTATAGTTATTTCATTAGCAAACAATTTTTTCAAAGAGAACCAATTAGAATTTGGGAATTTTAATAATATCCTCATGTCTTTTAAGGTTTTTATAACAATTTCTGAAAAAAAACAAAAACATTGTGATTGTCCAAGTATTTTAAGAGAAACAGTTAGTTATGATTTAGGACTTTCGAGTATTTGATCGTGTTAAACGTGATGTTGTTCAGATTTTTCCTGCAAGGACTTAAAAATGTGGATGTATTGCGCACTTGTGTTGTGAATTCAAATATCGTCAGCAATTTGCACGGTGCCTATAGGTATATTCCATTGACGATAGGAATTTCACTCTGAAAGGATTTTTTTCCTACCAATATCCTACTATATAATATATTTCTGGTAGGGAAAAAGGCCTTTCAGAAAACAATTCCTACAGTGAACAGTCTTTACTAATAATTTTCAACAATACCCATCATTCATAAAGGTTTTAGGTAGGTGTATCTAGAATTTGCTTACTACAATTTAAAGTAATCTGAAATTTGATTTTATTTTCTCAAAACCTTTAAGCCCCTAGTTTTAAAGCATGTGGCGTATTTAGAAAATGTAGCTTTTTTAAGATAACATTTAGCAGGAAAGTAGCTCATTTTTATCTATTTTTGCGGGAATTTGGTATTGGGAGTTGGCTATTCTACCGGCAGCTATGTAGTAAAAGTAAACTAGTATTGTATTAAAAATGGCTGCTGGTCCGATAGCAGAGAGAAACCAAGGTGATAATCGTATTACTTATTCGAAACCATTATATTATATATAAATCCTAATGCAATTTAATCAAAATTGATATTTAAAATTCACGTATATGATTTAAATTTGAAAGATTGTGTGTAACCTAAGCTTCAGTATTCGATTTGTTTTAGGTTATAAATGCATGCAAGCAATACAAAGCTCCCCCTTACATGTTTTGTCGCATTTCACTAAATTTCTTTAAGGCTGAACCTACCACTTTCAATAAAATAAATGGAAATTTATGCTGCCACAATGGTATACATAAAAGGATTAGATTTGTATTTATATTATTAATCCGTTTAACTATTAATTTAAAGTGAAATTATGCCGGAATAAATAAGGAAGTATTGGGAGCTTTTTATACAAATTTGGATGAACTAGGTCTCTAAATTAATAAATAAAAAACCCAAATTCTGTTAACCATACAATACCAAATTTAAGTGCAATGTTGGTGGTCAAAAGTGAGCTTCCAATAAAAATCAAAGTTTGCCTGTGAATTGTACTCATTGCTCAGTAGAACTCTATGGTACAGCTATCAATAAAAATATGTTTCCATTTGAGGTAGGCCTTTGTGGTGCATAGTCTATTCATGATTGATCAAATTTATATCAAGGGTAGGTGAATATTCCACAGTTGGGCTTCAGTTTAAATTAACCTGCATAATCCAGCAACACAATTTTTGGCTTAAAATTATGCTCCAGATAGTAGCTTTTGTTGAAAAATAGGACTATTTGTAAACAATTCGTATTTTCTAACCGCCACATAGATCTTAAATAAACTTTAGATTTTATAATAGCATATTATCTGTAAAAAAATAGCCTATGCTTAGTGTTAACAAAAATGTATATCAGTATTCATTCACATTGAGTAAATTAATCTAGTACACATGCCTGCAATATATTAATTATAAATATATACCTATAATGCCTAATATTTTTATCCCCACCTATGTTAAAAGTTGCTTTAAATTGAAACATAATTCTCTAATTCATGAACATAAAAAGGCTCTTCTTATTCATTCCAGTAAAATGCTCATCTCATAAAACCGTAATTAAATATGACTAGGCCTAATTACATACCTATATAAACACACTTCTCAACATACAGTATAAACACACCCATAGCACTATTTTGATTTGAAGTCCAAGGAATATCCAAAAACATTAGAAATATCCAAAATTTAGATTAATAAGTTTTTATGAGTACATACACAGCTGGTACACAATAAATCAATAACATCAAATATGCTCCATATACAAAATATACATTTTATATAATATGCCATATATTACTCATACACAATAAATTATCTACATAAGATGAAAAAAAACCCAAGAAAAATGTAAACACAAAATATAAAAACATGGAAAAATGAAGAAACAAAAAAATGCACACTTGAATCATTGAGGGCGCAACATGAACATTTACACCTTCTATTCTGGCTCACACATCAAATTGCCACTGAGAAGCAATGAAAGCCGTACCAACACATACCATATTCTAGGAAACCCATTTGCCACCGGTTCAGAATTCCTTGCACTCTTTTTCACTATTGAATCAATAACTCTTAACTTTATTTGACCTTCTTAACAAATGGAGTGGTTTAATAAAGATTATTAAGTTAGGTTTGAGGTAAGTACAAAATTGAACAAATTAACAATGTCTAGCCTTCGAATTATCCAAATATTTCCAACTACAATTTGAATCAAAAGTTATTTTTTCTACCAGTGAATTGAATATAAATTTCACGGTTAATCATGGTGGGTTCGAACTATCCAATTTTTTGAATGAACCAATGTCGAACTAGCCAAATCCTGTATTTATTTGAGTTATAGAAAATTCAACCCTATGTGAGGCAGAAAGGACAGTTTAGTGGTTGCCTTGTGTGTCAAACATATTCATCTAGGTATATTACTACACATTTAACTAACTGCTTGTTTAATATTTACTATTTATTACTCTTTGTGTTTTAGATGCAACAATCTATGTGGGAGGACTCGACGAGAAGGTGTCTGAAGCGCTCATGTGGGAGGTTTTTGTGCAGTCGGGTCCAGTAGGTGAGTTGGATGGCATTGTTATCAACTTTATCAAATCTCCATCCAATATTTAACCTGATACTCCACCTCCTTCAAATATATCTTCATATTTCCTTCCATTGACGTCATGGTCTACCAAGGTGTTTAATATCTCCAGGTTTCCAAACTCAAATTTTGTGTGTCACATGCCTGTCGTCACCCATACGTGACCACCTCATCTCAAACTTATTATATCTTAGGGCCTATTTTATTCTAAATTACCACCTAAGCTTAGGACTACATATTTAAAATTGGATAATGGAGCTAAAAAGGCCTTGATAAATGTTTCACATGTCAAATTAATAACTAATCGTATTAAACTATAAATTAAGCTCATTCATGCCTTTCTTGAGATGCTATTTATTTCATGTTGACCTGAAAACCAGAAATAGTATAATGTTATCAAAATATATTACACACATGTTTTTCACCATCTTTGAATACTTTCTACAACTTGAATCATTATGTTTTATCATGCTTAATTATTTTTGTACACAGCGACTAGTGCTACCACAAGTCCTATTTCCCTTGGACATGACCTCTTTTCGAAACTTGAAATGAATATCAGGACGGATTTTTTAAATTTGTGAAATCGTCTTGAGTTTTGGACCAACGATAATGACATCTAAGAGAATTATTTATCTCAGTTATTAGATAGTATTTAATACTAATTTAGTCTCTTATTTGGTTAATATAAAAATATGGTCATCGTCTGTAGCTAAACCTGATTATCTGACAATGCTAAAGCGTAAGCCCTACAGTAAATGCAAATTTACAGTGAATTTTAGATAAAAAGAAACTTTTGAGTTTTCAGGGTGGTCATTGAACAAAAGAAAGGTCTATTAAATCTATACATCTTTTTGAATGTGGGGAATGCCAGGCCTCCACCGTGGTTTGGATTCTACGTTAAACTGTAGGTCTCTCCATTTCATCTCACAATCACCCTACCACTACACATTAGCGTAAGTGCGTATAACCCGAATGGGTAGTAAGACGCGGTGCTTATAATAATAATATTAAATCTATAAATGGATTCTTAACAATGAAATATGATTTTAAGAGCATGTTATGTGAATGCTTTTATAACCAACTTATTACTTTACTTTTGAAGAAAATTTGAACAAGTGAGGGATAAACTATGATTTTTAATTCATCATTAAGTGCTATCTTATAAATTCGCTATGATAATTTAAATTCATGTTTTCTCCAAATTTCTTATTTCTAACACCATAAATCATAACATTTCTATACAATTTTGGAGAAAGTGTCCACTTTTTTGCCTCTCAAAATATAATAAACCTGATGTCTTACTACTCGTTTGGGCTATCTACATTAATTATTATTCATACTATACTTTATAGACCTTTAAAATTCAAGAAGGCTAATTCTGAACTTAACTCAGAATTACTTGTACCTTTGCTCACTGAATGTGGCATATGACGAATACTTAACTATAATTTAACCCATCAACAAAACTTTTTTTGTCTTCTAGAATTGCGTCTTACTACTCGTTTGAGTTATATGCTTAAGTACTAATTATGCTAATGGGCTAGGGATTGGAAAGTTTGAATTTAGATTAAATGAACCTGACCCGCCTCAGTGGCGTAGTTGGCTAACGTGCTACTCGTGTTGAGCTCGACTGCGGAGGATGGGGAAATCGAGGTTTGAATCTCGTTTGTTCCTAAATGGTTTTCCACTCTCCCTCCACGCAAATGCGGGTTTACTTCCTCTAATTCAACCTTCACAATTCCTAATCCATTAGCGTGGTTAGTACTTAAAGCGTATAACCCAAACGGGTAGTAAGACGCGGAGCTAAATATATATAGAAATGAACCTGCATTTGTTTGGAGGGAGAGTAGAAAACCATTTAGGAAATACCACCCCCATTTCACCTGACTGAGATTCAAACCTCGTTCTCACCATCCTCGGCAGTCTAGTGTAACACGAAACCAGTGCTAACTACACCACTGAGGCGGGTAACTTCATATTAAAGTAAAAGAAGGTAAAATAATTTGCCTTGTGCAGTTATTCATTGGTCTGTATGTTGTATATACGCTTATGTATGTAAACATCACAGGTCATAAATGACAAAATCTCAAGCCCAATATTTTTGTATTCACTTTAGAAAATAACTCTATCAAAATTCATCCCAATTGGATTAAACCTAAATAGAAAGCAACAAAAGAGGTGAACACTTTTGGTACTGGTAATGCCACGTACTAGGCTAATTTATTTTTATTTTACTGTGGGAATTGATTTTTAACAATCATGATTGTGGTTCTATGTTTAGTCAACGTGCACATGCCCAAAGATCGAGTTACCCAGATGCACCAGGGATATGGCTTTGTCGAGTTTATGGGTGAAGAAGACGCCGACTATGCCATCAAAATAATGAACATGATAAAGCTATATGGGAAACCTATCAGGGTTAACAAGGTATGAAAAAATAATTATACAAGTTTTTCATTAGCATGCATGTGTCACTGCACAAGAACTAATTTATATGTCATAATGGCCTTTTTCAAATACCCGCCTCCTTTCAATGCTAGGTTCTACAAATGTACAAAGCCTAGCTGAATATATTAAATATTCTCGAATTCTATTCAAAGCTAGACTAATTTATTTTCTTGTTTTGGGTGAAGCGATTACTTTTTATTCATCTACCCTTAAACATCAAATCTTAATGTACAAAATATTAAGTCTATGTGAACCCTCTAAATTCTGAATCTAAATCCGAATCTTAGTAAAATTCAGATTCGATTCAAAATTTTAAACCTAAATAAATTTGTTTAACCCAAAATTTAATCATATTCATACTTCAAATTAATATAGTAGTTTTTTTACCTCCATTATTGTTTCAAGGCTGTGAGGAGTAACTTTTTTATTCAAGCCATATATTTTTCACTACCGGCTTGCTAGGCCTTTCATAGCTTCTTACGCCTTATAATCTAACTTAAGACTAGGACAGGCACAACATCCAGTCCCCGGCCGTTAATTCATCACTGTGAAAGGGTAAACCCACATTTCACCAATGATAAATTTTTCAGCCATGCCAGGAATCAAATCCAGGACCCTTAACTCGGTAGGTAAACATGCTACCAACAGAGCTAAGATGTTGGATTGCATGGTAAATTGAAAAGAGAAATAAACCTGTGTCCAGATCTTAAAGAAGTCACGTGGGAGACATTGTTTGTGACAGTAAATATCTTTTACTATTTTAGGTATGAGATTCGATTTGAGTATGCTAACTGCGATTCGGTTGCGATTATAAATTGAAAATTATGGATTTGCACAGGCCTATAGAAAAAATGTGAATTTTTTTATTTTAAAATATTTGTAATATGTTTCATAATAAAATTATTGATAAACTTAATATTAAAACATGTAATTCAAATGCTGTGGATTTTTGGCCATAAGGATATTAATTGTAATATGCACTCCGTTCACCCACAAGCTTATCTTAACTGATTACAATATGACCCTTTCTTATAGTCCAAGTTGAGTATAACCCAAACGTGTAGTAAGATGCAGTGGTAATAATAATGATATAGTCCAAGCATCAAGGTAAGCTTGCAACCTTTAAGAGTAAACTGAGAGTACAAATAGTAACACAAAATTCTAAAAACTGAAATTAAATGTGTTGTATTTTAGTTAACAAAACTTTGTAGTTGCCAAAGATGGATTTTTCCTCCCCCCAAAGCCAAACTAAAGCAAACAAATATTTCAATTTAAGATGTTCGAAGCTTTGAACACCACTCCTAGGCTCCTACATTTAAAAAAAAAAGTAAATAACTACTCAAGACCTTTCACAAACCCATGGCATAGTGTAATGTTTTTCATGATATCTTTTGTTAAAGGCTTCAGCCCATCAAAAGAATTTGGATGTGGGTGCCAATATATTTATAGGAAATCTTGACCCAGAAGTGGATGAAAAGCTATTGTATGATACCTTCTCAGCATTTGGTGTCATCCTTCAAACTCCAAAGGTACAATTCTAATATTGATATGTAGGTAATCTAATCACTAATGTACTTTTCCCTAAAAATATTTATTTAGGCTAATATTCATATTGTTTATAATACACATTAAAAAGAGGATATAAGGGCAAGGCATATATCGATTTAACAAACTAATGTAGGTCTTGTCTTAGAGTTCACAACTAAAATACATCTAATATAATAGAAGTGCAATAAATTTGAAACTTAATTTTAAATACTAATATACTTTAAAAACTCCATCTACAAAATATAAAGACCTAACTCTTTTGAGTTAAAACTTCTCAATTTCAGTGATATAAATGTATACATGAAGGAAATTACTAAAGCTTGATGTGATCCTATGCACGGTTAATGTTTGTCTTTTTTAGATCATGCGTGATCCAGAAACTGGTAATTCCAAGGGGTTTGCTTTCATCAATTTTGCGAGTTTTGATGCGTCAGATGCAGCCATTGAAGCCATGAATGGACAATACCTGTGCAACCGCCCAATCTCTGTGTCGTATGCATACAAGAAAGATGCTAAAGGGGAACGTCATGGTTCAGCCGCAGAGCGACTCCTGGCCGCCCAAAATCCACTTTCCCAGGCTGATCGCCCCCACCAGCTGTTTGCAGATGCTCCACCTACTGCCCTTCCTCAGTCCCTCCCTTCAGTCAATATGATGAGCATGGTCCCACCACCTCCTCCCACACCTGGTATGCACCCTCCACCTCCTCCACCGGTACCTCCTCCACCCGGCATACCACCTCCTCCCATGAACCTACCACCCCCGCCGCCTCTCCCACCGCAGCACCCACCCATGCCCCCCAACATGCCTCCACCTCCTCTCAGTCGAGGTGGACCACCCCTCCCGCCAATGCCGCCCAATTCCATGCAACAGTCAAATATGCCGCCACAGCAACAAAACATGGGGCCCCCAGGCATGGGACATATGCCCCCCATGCCACCGCCCCAAGGAGGCCCTCCTCCACCTCCCAGGATGATGCCACCTCCTTGGCAAGGGGGACAGTTCCCTCCTCATCAGGGCAACTTCCCTCCTCCCCCTCCACCGCCACATGGTAAGAATACAATATTCCCTTGTGTATCAATAAGACATTTGGCTTATGCATGCACACTCTGATTTTCATAAGAAGCCCATTATTTGATAGCTGGAAATTCATGTTGCTGCATTGGTTTACACATAAAAAAATATTGCATTTGTATTTAGCTAACAATATATAACCAATAATGTAATACAGTAATCCTTAAAGAAATAGGGTGTAAGTTTTCACTTTTTAGATGAAAACATCATCATCAACCGTTTTTGGCCTCTAGCCGAGTCAGTTTAGTAAAATGCCTCCTTCCTCTATTCTTCCACCTTAAATTTCTTTAATTTTTAGCCTCTCACTTGAACACTTTCTGTTATCTGATCCTCCCATTTCTTTCTTGGCGTCCCTTGTGGTCTTTTTCCTACACACTTTATTTCCAACATCTTTTTCGGCATCCTCTCTTTTTCCATTCTCATTACATGCCCATACCATCTCTGTCTTGCTTCTTCTACTATCTAATGTACTCCTACTCTTTCCCAGATAACTTCATTTCTAATCTTGTTTCTCCTCATGACAGCTAACATACTCCTCACAAACTTCATTCATTTAGGTAAACTAAATAAATTAGTAAATCAAATAAGAACATCTACAATGCCAAATTTTAGTGACTTTCAATCAATGTGAGCTTACTTAAAAATTCAGGGATTAGGTGTTAATTGACATAATGAGTTGTATTCTTGATTAGCGAGATAGAGACCAATGATACCCTGTTACAATCTTTTTTTAGAACTTATTTTTAACCGTTAAATTATTGAAAGTATAGGGTAGTTACTAAAGGATTAGACTTTTATTTCGTTGCGAGTTTATTGATATTTAATATTTCATAAATTATGCCTTACACCGTTGGTATGATGAATTATGAATGGTATATTTGACACACTACACTATATTAAGTAAATTATAATTGTAGTACAACTTTAATGCTTAACAAATAGTATTGGCACTATATTATAAATGAAGTCCTCCCACAACTATAGCCCCCGAGCGTCACAAGGTTCGTCCGAGTACTACTGGATTTTTTAACAAGAGAGTCAGGTTTGCTCAGTCCAATCCTACTTAATACCCCGGTTAGACCGCTATTTACTGGAAATTACTATCTTATCCTTCTTCAACTTGGTTAAATTTGAACCAATGACAACTTGGCAAATTCAAACTGTGAAGAAGGTACTCAATGCTTTTTTTGTTTCCCCTTCCTGACAAATCAACTGTCGTTCTCTACATATTCAAATATTACAGTTAAAATGTCTTTCTCAACCCAACATTTATTTGTCTCTTGAAGCAAAATTTGTTGCTAGTATAAAATATTTTTGATATTGAGAACTGAGTTTACATTTTATTGGTTAAAACCATAATTTGATTTTAAACAGAACTCAACTATTTCCTTGCTTATTGAATACAAGTCGATATTTATTTCTTATAAGCTGTAATGATCCCTTTTTATTGAATTGATTTCTGGTGCATTTAAATTTAGGTTGGGTCAATTTTATTTAGTCTGACTGTAATGTTGTTTTATTTCCGTACATGTGCAAGCAAGCTACGGCGAATAACATTCAGTTTGCTTGTTTACAGCCCTCGCAATAATTAAAGAAAAAAACCTCACACTGTAGGTGCGAGAAAGAGAGTAATATGCTTCTTTTGTAAATTATATTATTTTTCTTTTCTTTTTATAGAAGTAGTTTTACTTGTGTTTGAAAGAGCTCAGCAGCTCCCGAGCACAATCTGAGTTTGAAGTCTGATAATTAGTGTTTGTTTTTGCTCTTACTAGACAGAGTTGTTAACTGTCGATTCGAGCTAAGACGTGTGTGTGCCGATATGGCAAATTCATTATGATCTGTATATAAAGTAAATCAACTTTCAAGCATTTACTTTTAACAAAAATTAAACAAAAATGATTTCTGTAATTTCTAAATAAAAGTTATATCAAATAACATAATAAAATATGTTTAAATTATAAGATATTTAAATCACAGGTACATGTTGAAGATACCATATCAGGACAAAGTTAATACCTAATGAAGAAGTCAAACTCGATTTTTTGATATTCTTGATTCTTACAAATATCAAAAGAATCTAGAATCAATATAATCACAATTCTGGAGACCTCAATTCTTATCTTTCAAATCCTAGCAAAGAAAAAAGAAAAAAATTGTGCCAAATGGCTGCCATAGTCCAGCCCGGGTTTTACTCTCTTCTGCTGAAGAAGGGGACTGATGTACCATAAAAATGTTATAATTTTGTGTTTTGTGGTGTTTTAAATGTGAACTTAGAGACTTACAGTTTTCTTTTTAGGTGTATATAAGACCCTGCCCTTCTATCCTTTCACTGTATAATTTATCCCAGTAAAGGAAAGTAATGGCATTTAAACTATAGACGGGGGTCTCAAATACATTCATGAATACCATGAATTGACAATTTTGAGCAATTGGTTAAAGAAATTGTATAGGCTTAAGTATTTGGGAAACTCAAAGAACAGTATTTTATTATATAATTAATCTACTAAAAACTAGAAAGTTTTCTCTTGGTGGCTTATCACATAATAGAGTTGTCAAACAAAATAGCATTTGCCATCAGGCGAGTTTTTGCGATTGACTTGGTTACGTCTTGGTATCGAGGGTTTATGTCCAAGTGGCTCTAACCAAAGAGAAGCGCGGAAATGATTTTGAGATGTTTTTCTTAAAAATAAATGGCAGTTGGGGTAGAGTAGATCTAACAGCTGGTAGGTGAATTTATCTAATCCTTTAACATGTACTGAATTAAACATTGAAAGGAAGATAAGGGTAAGCCTACACACTTACCAGAAAACTGTAGGCCTCAAAGTTCACTATTAAAACATAACAAAACACATAATTATGTAATTTTTGGGGTACCTTAGTCCCCTTCTTCAGCAGAAGAGTAAAACACAGACTAGACTATTCATTATGGCAAAATGCTGCCATATTACATGTACTGCATATTGATGGAAAATGAACTATTTAATTTTATTCTTAGTTAGATTGGTGCTTATTTTGACTAGTCCTAATATTTTCACAACATATCAAGCTAACCATATCTTCCAAAAAATAGCCTTAAGCAATCATGAAGTATGTAAGTAATATTAAATAGGCCTAGGTCATATAGTACTCTTCTTTCTTCTATCCATAGCTAAACGGTTTTTAAGTACTTACTTACTGTCATGTATTTGGCACCAAGCCATAAAAAACCTTTTCTTCTTAAAATTAAATTTTAAATATTTTCACTTAACTATAATTGAATATTCTTAAAGATTTAAGGATTGGAATTCTAGACTTGTATTTGAGAAATATAGGATTCAACCCTTCTTCAATTTAAATGAAACAACATAATTTATAATTGTGAACTTTTTTAATTGTGACCATTATGCGTTATTTTGCCATTTCACCCTAGCACACGAAAACTAAATGTACTCAAACATGACCTTTGTGTTCTAGTGATCTCTCGCAAATTAAACTGACTGTTTTGTTTAAGTACATATATTTTACCATCAACATCAGGGTGCGGCCACCTTTTGGTCTTGATCAATTTATAAACTTAACAAAAGTCCTGTGATCATCCATCATTCTCCATTATACTTTTTTTTTGTCCATACATCTTATATTTATTCCTTAGATTCAATCTTTCCTTAAATACTTATGTCCTTCCATTTATAGAAAAAAAATAATTGAATAAACTGTAAGGATGTGAGAGAACCACTTTTTCAATTCGAAACATAAATATGAAAAAATATCTAAACACAATAACGAGATGCAAAAAAACTTTCTTTGAAAGTACAAAAATGTAAATTTTATCAAGGTAAATGTATAGTCTATAGAGCGCTAAAGTTCCTGTTGACGTTTGGGTTGGCACTTTCTTTGGATTATCATATAGTTTTTCAAACACTTAAAATATAACTCATACACACTTTAAATAATAAAAAAAATAGTGATAGTTAAGTGTATATCTTTTGTAGTGTAACACTTTAGAATGTCTTAAGTGTGACAGTGAAATACAACATTTATAACCATAGCATTTATTAATGAAGGCAGTTTTTCAGTCTTTACGGTATTATTAGAAATAATAAATTTTCTGTTTGGTTTGTAAGTTTTTTAACTAAGTTATTTGATTTTACATTTTTTTCAAATTTCTTCAGTTTTCTAGATTAATTTATAACTTTCAAGAGAAGATAGAAATAATTTTTTTCTCATCTCAATCTAGATATTTTTGAATATCGCACATCTCTAATAAATAACATTTTCATATTGACTTATTTAAAATTGTTTTATTTAGTGTTGGATCATATCCATTATTTTATGAATCCAAATCTCTGATTTAACTTTGAATTCCGAATCTGAATCTTGGAAAAAAATTATGGACATAAAAGGAAATATAATATAATAATAGGAAACACAAATAGTAGGCCTAACTAAATGCTAGCAATCTTTCTTATCATCCATTCATTTTAAACATTCATACAACCAGCTAAGTGATAAATTACTGTTCTTGTGCCTGGTTGTTAAGTTTATCCTATAATTGAGATTAATTCTGTACCATTAATAAGCAGTATTAGAACTCTAAAACAAATTTCACTCTGAAAGCTAAAAAAAACCCAACCTTTTTTTTAAAGATTTGAGTCTCGAATCCAAATTTATGTTGAATCTTGAATATCCTTAAGAATTTTAGTGATTCATAGTGATTGAAAGGTCCCATCACCATTTTTATTATTACTAATAATGGTCAATCAAGGAAATTTTGGTCACATTCAAATATCACTTGAAAGTACTAAATATATTTGTGAACTTAAAAGACTCAAAAGATTGACTTATAAAGAGTATGTAGTTTCCTTAGGACTGAATATTTCCACAATATCTACCAGTCAATAGCATGCGACTAATGGATGCATTTTAAATGTGATGTTGGATGCTTGTAAAGTGATTGAAGCTGTAAATATTGAATCCAAATCAAGAATTAAAAAATTGACAACCCACTTTAGTGGCTTGCATAGTCTAATGTGATACTCTCGCATTAGACTAGACTTCCATTGACGAGATCGAGGTTCAAATATTGACCGGGTGTAAGGGTGGTTTTTTCTCTCCCTCCATGCAAAGGCAGGTACAGTTCCTATTGATATAACCTTCCTAATCTCTAAAACCATTAGTGTAATTAGTATATAAATGTATGACCCGAACAGGTAGTAAGACATCCAAAAATTAAGATGTAACTCTAAGAATTTGAATCCATAAAAATAGTAAGTGTGACATCTCTAATATTTGCTGTTTCCATTGGTCCATAGGTGCACCTCCTCCTGGCTGGAGACCTCCACCCCCACAAGGCCACCCTCGACCACCTTTTGGTAGACCACCTTTCCCTCCTAGAGGGCCACCGCCCAGGGGCATGAGGCCACAACACCCTGGGAGAAGTAACAACGACAACAACTACGATAATAACTTTGAAAATAACTTTGATAACAATTTTGATAATAATAACTATGATAACAATTATGATAACAACTATGATAACTATTAAAAACCTTGATGTGGATTATTATAGTGTTTTGTATAACTTGTTTATAAAAATGGACAAATAAAAACTTATTTAAATAGTGACCCACCTCAAGCAGTTTAAGAAATAACTTTTCTTGAAGTTGAGACTTTTATAAATATAAGTAAATTTTTTCTTTGAGTGTCAAGAAATTAAATAAACTACTTTTTGGTTCATAACAATATTGAGATGGGAATAAAATCTGTCACACCATTAAACACAACTTGAACTTAAAGCTGTTTGAAGGAGTTTGCTTTAAAAAAATAAACTTACATTTTTGGTTGAACTATTATTAATGTTAGATATATTCTGATTTGTTTTTGCATGTAATTAAATTTAGTCATTTAGTTACAAATAATAAAAGTTTTATACAATAATATTTTTTTTAATATGGAAGAAGGTGCAGTAAAGAGGAATGGAAATCCATAAAAGGGAATGAACACAATAAAGTAGGAGCCCCCATATCTGCGGGTAGTACGTTCCTAGATCTACCGCGGTTATGTGAAACCATAGATCTTACCAAACTATTATATAATGTGATATTTATGTAACATTCATAAATACGATGAAGTTTAATTAGTAAATTATTTACAGTAAGATATTGACTAAACATTAAATAAAGCAATAATAACATGTACTGTACACTACAGTGTACTTAATACTCCCCATGCTTGTTGCGACGATCAATGATGACAATAATGATGACAATGGTGATACGATAGCACACTGCCCACAATGAGGAGATAAGTGGGGTGATGTAGGCATTGTGACATGGTGTATGGCTATTGACTTTCTAACGAAACGGGAGAGGGATCATCAGGATCATCTTAGAAAGGTGGAAAAGGCTGAACAGACTAAAAGGAGGATGGCTTGATGACATCAGATTCGGATGAATCAAATTAATTAAAAATAAATAAAATCAGGCAGCGGCAAGCCGTGGATACAGGGGGCCAACTGTATGTCTTTTACAATAAAAAGAACACAGTTCACATTGCTGCCATTGGACAAAGCGATAGTGGATATTTCTTGACGAAACTTGATCATTATAAACTTCTCCTATCTATAATAAAGCTTACCTCAAGAAGTTTACATAGATCAATTATTTGTAGTGATAAACAAATCAATAAGATTTCAAGATTTGTAAATGTATAGATACAATTTGTTTATTGAAATACTCTAACAAAAAGGAATAGTTACTGATGAACCTAACATTCTTCACTAGTCAACCTTTTTTTTAAATTTGAAGTGAAATCAAATCAAATATGTTATATTCTTGATGCTGAACATAAGTTCGAATACTTAAAAAAAAAAAATAGTGTTAAAAAAAAGCTTATATGTTTATTTATGAAAATAATGTTTTATTCAGTAAGAATATATTGCATTTGTAATTTTTGTCTTTCATTATATACAAACAATGAAAAAAATGGATGCCATATACAATTTGACTTATGATTCATATAGATTATTTGTGTGTCTGTCTTTCCCATTTTTATATCATAATTTAATTTGTTTAATGTAAGTTCACATGAAGTTGTCTCAATTAAACATGTTTATATTTTTAAACTAAACCAGTAGTTGGATTTTTATTTGATACTAAATCCTATTTTTCAATTTCCCAACTGCCTCTGACTCTTCGGGAGAAATACTGTACAAGAAAAAGCAATTACAATATTGTTTGCACAGTAAAAATAGGAAATAAAGGTAGAATAAATCTTATTTGTGAATAATTATATAAAAATAAGGTTTTTGAGGGATTTGGGCAGCCTGGAGATGTTAGAAATTTTGATAACCCTACAAGCTATTTGGAATGGGCCTCATTCAGAATTTTAAGACTTCTACAAGCTATTTAGAGGGGAATTAAAAAAAAGTGTATGCTGCAAGAATCTTTTTCAAGTGCTCCTTTTTCACCAAACATTTGAAAATAAGATTCCTTTAGAAGCTATTTGAAGTGATCTTCCCCCTGAAATTTTTTTGAAAACTTGACGCCTCTAATTTTTTAAGTTTAATGAAAGGCTATTTTGAAAGTATCAGAGGAGAATGAAATAAATATAGAAGGGATGGAATTTATTCAGGGGGGGGGAGGGCATAATGCTTCCCCCCCATCAGTTCCATTGCCATTGGTACAAATCACACTTTCCAGTCCTGCCAAAGTATTTTTGAGAAATATTTATATTTTTTTGGTTTCATAAAAATTGCTTATTTTTAAACCGTTTTGTATTTGGTGTTGTTTTCGATCTATGCTTTATAAATATTTTGTTGTACATTTCACATTTCTTCATAAAGAGCTTTAATAGAAAGAAACATAAATCAAGGGATTGCACGTTAATGGCAGGTTTAAATATACCTATCCAAATAAATTTAGAATAAACAATATTTTTTCGACCTGGAATTTTTTTTTCGTGATTTAAAGGATATATTAGTTTTATTTGTACAATTATTTTAGAACTTGAAAAAGGTTAAAACAACATAAGGTATGATCATAATACATCTTAATAATCATCCCTTAATTTATATTCTATGAAAAATTGTCCAACTCTGAAAATCTCTTTGAGTAACTCACAAAATTTAAAAAATATAATATTGTAACAGGAAGTTTGTGTGTCGTGTGAACCGAGAGTTTTTTTTGGTACGTTGCTGACTAAAGGTTGAAAACGCACACGGAATATTCAATGCTTTGATTATTAAAAATAAAACAACACATACAATGACGGAATTAAATTAACTACAAATAAATAAGTAACAGAATTAAATAATACCAGTAATAATTAAGTCTGTAAGCTAATAAGATAATGAGAACACATACAGTAGAATTAAATTAAACAAACAAATTAATTACTATAAAACACATAATAAATATTTAAATCACCCATAAAAATGTTCAATATTAATACAGTTCACAACAATGTCTACGTCACCCGTGTAATCAACATAGGTCGCCACTTGTCCCCACGTACGACATATTGTGCTGATCCATGCTACGTAAACGCTGGATTCACTGATCCTCTCCCGATTATGTCGACCCATTCGCTAGACACGCTGGATCATTTGTTGATCACATTAACTCCCATCATGCCTTGCAATAATCAATTCGCTTATAAATATAGATGCTACTGGAAGTTAATTGGTGTCTTCTGTAGATTTTGTAGAAGAAAATGAAATATAAATCCAGATAAATATAAAGCTGTACTTATAAAGAGGCGAACAACCCCAGAGCTATAGTGGTACTGTTGTCTCTAAAAAGCAGATGGGCACACTTGTGGGTTAGTACTAAACAGCGAATGTTAACTAATACAGTTCCCTCCCTTGCGACATATTTTGGAGTAATAAAGAGGTACCTTAAGAAGATGGTCAGAGTTTACACACATGATCAGTATGCACGTTACACAGCAGAGGTAAGCAAGAAAGGTAACTTCTGTTTTAATGTGATTAAACACTGCAGATATTTTGGATTTTAAAACTTTTTAACAGGAACGTTACAGGAAAATAATAATCTTTGTTGAATCACTCGGTGTTATTGTTCCAAAGGATAAAAAAGTATCATTTTGAATTTAACAGTACTCTATGTTTGTATTTGATGCAAAATCTCCAGGAAATGTCTGTGGGCTGCAACAATACACTTTCAGGCTCCTTCACAAAATTGATGACAGCACTATCCGTAAAATAAAGTTGCTAACATCTAAAGCTTTTTGTGACAAGAAACCAATAAACAAGAAAAAGATGGATGATATTAGGAAAGTAGGGCATTATATGAGCTCAGAGCATCTTGGATTTTACGAAGAAATACTTGAATGGCCAACAGTGAACCATGATGATGAAAATGATGCATAGTGAACTCTCAAAAGACTAAAGTAGGCCTTGTGTCAAGTACAAAAGTACTGTGATTATTTAAAAAGAATCAGTCCTATTTTGGATGTCTGTGTTTAATGTTGCCTAACATTAACAAATCTGTTGATAAATGCATTTTTTTAAACTAATAATCTATTGATTAAGTTACTCTAATGGACTTTTCAACAAATATTTATATTACATTGATTAGAGAAAAATTAGATATCAAGAAGCATTTAAGTTTTTATAAAGAATGTTGTATTTATTATTGAAAGGAAACATGTCCATTGTTTTTATATTTTTTTTATATATAACTTTTTTTACATTTTGACTTTATTCTAATGTGTAAACATGTGCTTTTGATTGGGGAATTTTGGTTTGGACATTACCCTAGTCTGAATTATTTACTTAGTCTTTTTTTCTCGCCTGCAAAATTTAACTTTATAAGGACATATGCCCTTTCTCAAATAAACGATTCGCCATTGTGAGGTTGATCTCTAACATTGAAAAGAACAAGTACATTAAACAACTTCAGGAGGAACGAAGACTAAGAATAGACAGAGACGTAAATAGGAACATGGACCAATAGGACGACACGACAGAGACTGATGGGACGAATAGCGACGAAGACACCGAGACACAAGGTACATACATGATGGACAATAGAACAAGTAGAAATCAGACATTAAGACGACCAGTCAGGTCACAAAAATGTGGCCAAGACTCCAGGTATTCCTAGAGCACCTTGTCGAGAGAAGGTTCCACACGGATTCCTGTGACGGAAACGTTACGGACGAACCGGGTGGAACCTGGATTGCCGATAAAAATAAGAAAAGATGAGTAAAAAAAAAGCGCAGATGGTGGAACCTGTCCCTTACTCATATGGATCGGCCTCACTTGGTAGCGAGTGAGACACTGGATTTGGAGTCTGACCATCAACCAGCCGAGAAGGCCCGACAGCTACTCCGTACGGCCGGAGGCTGCTACACTTGAGAAGCGACCGGACTTCAAGGACAGTTGTTGATAGACTGTAAATGCAGCTGACTGCATCAGGTTAACTCAGAAAGACAGGATTTAAAATTAATTTGTTTAGGATAGATTAGGGAGTACTTTTGTATTTTATATGAGTAGGCTAGTATTATAGCCCAAGAGCCCACGACGGCCAGACCTTCGTTATTTTATAAAAGCAGAAAATTTCTCAGAGCATGTCCCTAACACAGGTAAGTGCGAGCAGCGAGTATGGAGTTGGTATTGTGGTTACTTGAGCAGGTAACAGGTAGTAAAGGTGTATAAAATAGTACCTCAAATTCGTTAAAGCATCTAGCTTATTTTTTTTTATATTTTCTAGGGAATAACATTAGAAATCACGTCATCCATTGCCGGACACTTAGTACGGTTGCAACCCCCTGCCAGACACCCCTAAACTTTAATAAATTATAATTATACTTTCGTTTTAGTATAAAAAGCTGGGTTTTACATATGTTACTTGGGGACCTATATAAAAATGTTACCTCAATAGCCGGACAGTTTTAATAGTTTTTACATCTTGCCAGACACATTGAAAGTCTGCTTTAGGTGCGAGCGCGAGGTGACAACTGTTCAAGCGGGTGCGAGTGAGATAGGGAGTTTAGTCTATTGCAATTGTTTAAGAAATCCAATGAAAATAATAGTTTTATTACGTTCATAGCTATCTTATATAAAGTAAAAAATATTACTTTATTATTATAAAGTACAAAAAAAAGTATTATTACATGTAAAAAAAATAAATCATTTCTATGATTCTCATCTTTGTCGCCAAAATTTTCATTATCTTAGTCACTACTACTCCAGTCCGTGGCTTTATCGTCGTCAATATCATCTTCTCCATCAGTTTCTTGAATCAGCGCCATTATAGTACACCATAACTGGGCCTGAACAAATTCGATCAAGTGACTTCGCAAAAGAGTTAAAAAATTTAAATTTTAACAGAGAGAAAAAAAAATAATTATAGAATGTAGATTTCCTCCCATTCCCTCAACAGTTTTCTTTTCATTTCGTTATGTTCAATCTTTTCAATGGGTTCAGCTGGAGCTCCATTTTATTTTTTGTTAATTTTTCATAAACTTTTTTGTTGTGAAAATTGGCTTACGAAGCTCATCGCTCAGAATTATGTTTTTCTTAGATGCTCTAAGATTCTCTCCCACAATATTAAATTCATGAAATTTTCTCCCGAGAAGGGGGAGGAGGGTGCCACACCCTCAGCAGATGTGACTCCTATCTACCCCCATTTGTAAAACCCGCAAGGGTGCCCTTGCTATACCAGCCGCTTAGTGTGTGTGGTGGTTGTGGTACACTCTCTTTCCCTCACACCTAAACAAAGGACCGCCTACAGGGATCGAGCCGCCCAACCCTCCCTGTCAACCGACCGACCGAGCCAACATGGGGGCACCTTGTAGGGATTTTGGGCGAGTCGATCTGGAATGGCGGACCACTCCTATCTACACTCAGCCATACTGGTGCGACCACCACGCGGACCAGAGTCGGGACAACACCAGGCACAGGGGTCGACACACAGGCCAAATATCTACACTATATTACAGTTCATTCAAGAAGTCTGAAAGGATACATTCGAAAATATGTGCCCTGGTATGGATTCAAGCCCCGAACTTTTAGATTAAGGTAATATAAGACAAAGTGCTCATTGATGTAAAACACAACAGACAACTATAACCTTCTGACTATAACCTTGTAAATATTGACCAAATAACAGTTCCAGAAAATATACTAAAGCCCACTTCTGTGGTCACGTGGTTTAACGTGCTACTCTCGTGTTAGGCTAGATTGACGATGACGGGGAGATCAAGGTTCGAATCTCGTTCGTGTGTACTGAGGTAAGTTTTTCCTAAATTGTTTTATACTCTTCTTCATGAAAACGTGGGTACACTTCCTCTAACTATAGCCTTAATAATTTCTAAAACGATTAGCGTAATTAATAAATAAGCGTATAGCCCTAACGGGTAGTAAGACGTGGCGCAAAAAAAAATGTATATAATAATCTATAACAATAATCTCAACAATACTGCGACTCCACCCGAAGCACGCCACGACTCCCCCCAGGTAGGAAACCGCTGAGCTCGTCTAAATTGAGAGAGTGGCGCCTTTAGAAAGACCGCGTGGCCACTGAAACGTCGTTTTTTTCTTCTTCAAAATCCACATAATTTAAAATTCATAGACTCGAGTCCGACATGAATGGCGTGAATAGTGTTGTCATAGTAACTAAAAGGAAGTCCAAACACATTACCTTATATTTGATCAATGCCAGCCATTGATTCTTCAGTAGTTGATCGCCGTGCCACTAGAGGTATGTTTGATCTATCCGGGAGACAGGATACCAATCAACATACCATAGCTAATATCCGTGTCGATAGTCTCGTGCCAGAACAAGAAGATAATGGGGAGGAGTAATTATAATTCGTAATTGTTGAAAGATACAAGCCCCGGGGAAGGTAATTTGGTCGCACGTGTGGCAACACTGTAGATGAAGAATGGATACGTGAGTTGACGTGTTATTTCCTGTCATCGGCGTGGAAAGGTAATGCTTTTATTTTCCCTTTCTATTAATATTTGGAAAACTTCCGCTAGGCTGGAATTAAGTATGTTCGGAAATTTTACCCGGGGGTTGTATTATCGGTCGGAGAACGTTTATCATATTAAATAGTATTATTAATATATTATATATTTTTATCAATATTCATAAACCCGCTTCAGTGGCCACATTGTCTAAGGCGTCACTCTCGCAATATACCAGATTTCCGATGACGAAGAGATCCCAACCTAGTGTACTGAGGGTGGTTTTTCCTAAATGTTTCCCCCCCGCTCTCACCACTAAAATGTGGGTACACTTCGTCTAAATTCAAGCTTACTCATCCCTAATTCTTTAACCTAATTAGTAGATAGGCGTACAGCCCAAATGGGTAGTATGACGCGGGGTTGAAAAATAAAATAGAATTCATAAAGTATTTACCTTGTGTATTATTTAATAACTGTGTAGTATAAAAGGAAATGTATGAAAATTTTAACTTAAATTTATATTTAAATGAAGACACTTTCGCGTACTTTTACCAAATAAATCTACACTCCGTTTACCCTGAAAGGTAGCAAGTTTACCTTGCACTTTCCTACTACGCCGTAGTTTATAAGATAAAAGTCATAGAATGGTCCATCAATAATAATAATAATAATAATAATAATAATAATAATACTTAGCAATGCGTATTACTACCCGTTAGGGCTACACGCTTAGGTACTAATTACTCTAATGTGTTAGGAATCGGGAAGGTTGAATGTCAAGGAAGTGAACCACATTTGCGTGGAAGGAAAGTGCAAAACCATTTAGGAAAAACCACCCCTAGTTCACCCAAGTGTGATACGAACCTCGATCTCCTAGTCCACGGCAGTCTAACTCAACACGAAACTTGCGCGTTAACTAACTACGCCACCGAGGTGGATATGGTCCATTAAGGAAAGACTGGTACTTTTCAGGGTAAACTGGGTGTACCAAATTTTGGGCTTCGCAACTATATATTAACATCAAAATTGACTCAACTTATCTTACTATTTCAAAACGAATAGCCTACTTGAGTGTGTTAATAATAATTTAAGGCAATTTTTAACCAAGCCAATAGGTGGCTTTTACTTACAAAAAATCACGGAGTTTTCATATTTGAAAGGGTAACGTAGTTTTCAGGTCCTAAATTAATTTCTAAGTTTTCGACCTTGGCGCACCAACACTATCGCTTCCATCTTGATAAAAAAAAATGACAGCCAAAACAGGTTAATTCGCAATATTTGCCTTCCGGTCGGTCCTACAATCAAGATAGCAATTATCAATATTATAAAAGATACTATTTCCTACAACCTTTGAATATATATATATATTTGTTGGTCGAATAGTTTCCGATCTTCAACGGCGTAAAGTGGAGAGCATTCCACGAAATTTAGAAATGGTTTGTTTCTACTCTAATTATTTTACAGATTATCGATTACGATTAATGATTTCATATAAACTCTTTACAACAAAAATCAACTGTTAACAACTCATTTCCACACTATCATAAGGTAGAGTTACCAGAGTGTTTTTTACGTGGTATTCCCAGTTGGCCTAATCCACACTTGCTATTCATCTTACAATCAATGCAATCCGATCCTGGTTGAATGACATCTATTTATTCACTGCTTCTTTGACTATCACTCGACTACACATCTTTGTCGTCTTCACAAAAGAGTACAGGCTCACCAAAGCTTTCACTTTTTTTACTTCTTTGTCTTCTTCTTCAGAATCGTTTAAAATTTGTAACACATCTTCACATGTTTGTCCATTTCAGTAACCACACATGATATGCAATTTAAGGCCTGCTTTTCTACAACCACAAGCAGCAACGCTTCTCATTTTACATATACACGAGATATATTGGAGCGAAGCCCTATTTCGGGCAGGATGTACGGTGTTCCTGACGGGATATTATTGCTCCTTTACAGATTCACTCCAGTAGAATTTTGTGAATGCCACTGTTTGCGATGATGTGAGCTTTCAAGTAAAGTGCCTGATCGAACGTTACAAAAGAAGTGCGTTGATTCAAGGTCTTACATTTCTAGGCAGCGGAAAAAAAGATGTGTGTAGACAGTGTCATAGGGGCTGAGTGTAGCGTTTATAAATGGAAGAAATATCTTTGATTTCATGTAAGTTTGGTCAACTATTGCCTGCTTTCTTGCCACCTTTTCACTTATTTCTTCACTCCATAGGAAACGATGGTTTTTGAAACTAAGCTTGGGGTGGCCCATAACAGTGATGTTGGCGGCAAAGACTGTGGGAACCACATCCCTACCTCGACAGTAATTAGCCCCCGCAATCATTTTTATTGTTATAACGTTTTCTTTGGCACGTACTGTCACAATCACTTCGTTCAGGCTTATGAATTAAATGGCGAAGCTATTATATTTGTTAGGTACGATACTATTGACAGCATAATTCCCTCCCGAGTCAAAGGTGGCTGCGTTATCTTATAGCTCGTGATCACTTGTATGTAGCTGACAATTTCTGTATGTCTCTCACAGAATCTGACTTAAAATATGAGTACTAAGTCAAAGGTCCAGGGTCCGATTATAGTGTCCAGGTGTCATTTTCCAATTTAAAGAATATTGTTCAAGTTTGTCAAGAAGCGTAAAGTTTTATTTTTCATTTTGACGCTAGATGCACAAAAAGATTTTACACTTCTCTCTTGCATGCACTTCAAATATTTCGCCTTCATCTAAAACTATTTTTTCACAAATAAAACAAACGGTCACTTTGGAAGCAGTCGTAGTGAAACGCTGCATAGTGCATATACACTGAACAGTAAATTACATTCGAATCAAGGTTGAAAGGTACAAAGGCCGACCCTTAGACCTTTGGGCAGAGGGCATCGTGTCACGCTGGTTGAGGGGGGCAGGGGCAAGGAGGGAATAAAGGGTGGGTTTTGTCTCCCCGTCCCTTAATGTTTGTGAAAAGTTTGAAAGCTGGGAAATTTGTGGAGACTTGAGATCTTGAGTTGGGAAATTCTAGAGCTACTTTATACCACATCACTTTCGATAGTGAAATCTCTTAGCCGCCAATTTGTACAGATATATTTTAAATTTCCCAACTGTCGATCCGTTTTATTCAAAAGTTCCCAACTTATCAAATATTGAAATATAATACTTTCTGCAGTAGATTAATATAATATTCAGTTAACCAAGTATAGTGTCATTGTCACTGTATAATATCTTTAAGACTACTACTTCTAAATTAGTGGACATTAGTAGCTTTCAGAAAAATAATTATTGACCACTTGATATAGTTTTGAGTTTTTACGGGACGAAATATGCTAGTTTCCCTACACGCAAACCTCAATTTAAGGCCCAATTATCACCAAACATTTTACAATTTCTCCCGGGGATTCCTGTTTTAATTGGGGGTATTCCATACCTCCAGGATGCCAGTGCTCCCAGCGTTGCCATTGACACCTGGTAACCTGGGAATTTTTCTAATATTTCAGAATACCTAGAGTTGGGAAATTCACTTCACCCATCCCCCCCCCTTTCCCCAATACATTTCACGCAACTTCCCTGCCGTTAGGAATGTGTCCGACTACCTGAGCTGAAATCCAACCACGTTTATAAGATTTATGAATTCTTATAGAAGTGCAGAAATGAGTGTAAAATAGTTAGTAGTAGTTATTATACAATTACTAATTGTTAGTATTAAAAATTTCTGGTATAAACAAGCGTTTTCAAAAATTCGTGAAATGCTCTCAACTTTACGCTACTGAAGATAGAAAATTATTCGAACAACATAAACATATTTTAGGCAAAATTTATAACAAATTGTATCTTTTGTGATATTGATAACAGTTATATTGACAATAGGACCAAATGGAAGCCTGGGTTTAACCAAACATTAAAAAGAAGAAGCAAATTTTACCTGATGTCTTGTGAATTATGAAGACCGCTTAAATTTTAATAACATTTCAGTGGGAAGTTAAACAAAACCGTGCCATGCCAGAAGGAAAGAAAATCTTACTATAGTCAGGTAAAAATCTACGTTAATTTGTTTATCATACTTGCAATTTTTTCAAAAATATGTTATGATTGAGTAAACTCTCAGTAGCACGCCACGTACTCCTACATCCCACCTCCCCATTCCCCCATGATCCTTTAAGTACCCTTAAGGACAAGCGTAACACAGTTTGGTAAATACGGATTTAATATATATTAACTAAGTGGAACTTAAGATATTAAAATTAAAATAACACAAAAACACAGAAATAAGAGAATATTAATAATATATCATCTGAAGGCTAGTATTCATTTGTAAACTTTAATAAGTTGAATTCAATTTGACAGCATTTTATGAATGCCAACGCACACTTGGAGAGCTATATCTCTTTTGGTTATTAACTAAAATACATAGCTTAACCTGAATTGGTTAAAATTGTGTCCCACACCACTAAGAAAAGTCACTAGTGACTCGATATATCTATGCAATATCTTCGTCACATACAATCATCGGAAGTTTGATACAGTGCCATTTTCATAGGAAGCTAAAAAGGTTACTTTGTATAGTTTCACGTAATCATACGTCAAGTCATGTGATTCGCAGCTGTCACTTTTGGTAGATTGTATAGTTATCCACAAAAGAATAAAAAAAAAGTAAGATGCTATCAGTGTTGACACAAACAAATTATGTTTATATTTTATAAAAGGCCTCTCCTCTAAAGAATATACCATACATGTCTACTGTATGGGGATGAAATGTAACTTAAGCTATTCAGGCTAATTAAATAACCAATGAACTGGGAAATCGTTTCTTCCGAGTGAATGACCTTAATTAAAATATACGATTGGTTAAGGGTAGAATAGTTTTTTTAAAAGGTAAATACACATAGCTTCTAATCTTGATCAAAAAAGTACTTAATTAGTTAGAACTTTAGCAATAAGGTGAATTGAAAAACCTAATTAAAATAGCCAAAAACTATCATTTACTATTGGAATTCAATAAAAACGGATTTTTTATATCCTCAGACTCAAGTTTCTTCCTTACAAAATCTATTGTTTATGGACTTACTTGTTGTATACATTTTTTTATTATTATTATTATTAGCACCGCGTCTTACTACCCGTTCGGGTTATACGCACTTACGCTAATGTGTACTGGAGGGTGATTATGAGATGAAATGGAGGACCTACAGTTTAACGTGGAATACGAACCACGGTGGAGGCCTGGCATTCCACACATTCACAAGTTGTGATTAATACACGTCTTGTCAGAGGTGAAGGAAGGGTTTGGTATTGAGATAAATCTGTACTGGGACCGAGGAATGAATCCCGGACCCCAGTACACAAGTCCGACACCTTACCCCTAGACCACCAGGTCACCAATTACAAAATGTTAATCATCACATAAATATAGATTAGAAATATGTCAATATAATAATATTACTTTCAATTAATTTTTAATATCAACAATCTTCGGACCTTTTATAGAACATTATTAAAAAAAAATCAAAATATTACATAAATACAGTGTAATAAATACGTAATAAAATTATATTATAACTAACCTTGTAGATAGTAGGATGGTCTAGCGTTTCACTCCGGTGTTACACAGAATTTCCGGTCACTGGAATATTGGGGTTGGAATCCCGGTTGGGTGTAGTTGTAAATAGTTTCCCACTCTCCCATCAACGTATGGACGGGTTTATCACCTTTATATTATACCCTCCTCGCCCCTGTACCCCATTAGCGCAGTTACCCCATTTGTACGCATAGTCTGAGCGGGTATAAAAACGCGATGACAAAAAAAAAAAGAGAGTATATTATTTGACATGTATGGACCTGTGTGAATTTCAGGTAACCCCGTGTCTTGCAACAGTCCAGTCAGTTCCAGCCGATTGTGACACAGCCTCGTCTCTCTCTATGGCATCTTATAGACCAAGCTTCTTTCACCTAACTGGTGAGTGGCGGGCGATCGCATCACGGGGGCAATGACCTACGTTTACTTACTCTATGGCATTTGTAATTAGAAATTTCATTGCCGCACTTAAAAAAGCACGCCACATATCCTTATCTTAAGCTAGTTATATCCAGTACCCAACATTACACCCTCTCCTTATATTAAGCTAGTTATATCCAGTACCCAACATTACACCCTCTCCTTATCTTAAGCTAGTTATATCCAGTACCCAACATTACACCCTCTCCTTATATTAAGCTAGTTCAGATAAATATTTTGGTAGCTTAAATAATAGAATAAATTGTGTCCAAAATAAATTCAATATTGCTTCAGTAGCTATGTTTAGTTTAATGTTATAATGGTAATATTGACAGTTATTGAATGTCGATATTTAAGAAGAACTTTTTAAATAAAAAGGAATTTTGTTTTGTTTTAGCGTCAAGATATTTATGTTATGGCTGGTTGCATTTTTGTTTATAGTGATACACATATTCATTTAATTAATACGCGAGAGATTTACTTTTATATAGCTATCTAATTTAATGATATAATATGGCATACACACTTATTTACAAAACTAACAGTTTGAACACGATGTATATATAATTACTAAAGCAAATAAAATAAACGTCAACAAAGAAGAATCTGTGAGGCTAAACAACGAATTAAGGGGAGAAACAGACAAAGCGAGTAAATACTATTTAGAGAAGATATGTGATGAGATTATCGAACTGTGAAGAAAAGGAAGATATGACCTCATATAGCAGAATGTAAAGAAACTGAGAGGGAATTAAATAAAAGGTGTGCGAACATTAGGAATAGAAACCCCCATTGTTCAGACGATGACAGATAATAAAGAGGTTCTTAAGATTTGGGAAATATATATAGAAGAACTATAGGACAAGGAAAATCGACTATGGGACCTGGGAATTGAAGCATAAGATGAGAGAGGAAGATGGAAAAGGACCCAACATTTTAAAGAGTGAAGATAAAGAAGCTGTAAAGGACATGCGAAGAGGGAAAGCTGCTGGAGATGACGACATACCAGCTGACCTCATAAAGGAACTGGGAAACAACGGATAAATGAGTGGAAGAAACTGATATAAATACTCAAGAAGCTCGGCATCATCTGGCGGGACAGAGGGCTGAATGCAACCTGTACCTGGGGCAGTGAGTGAAGTTGAGGCTGAATGATGGAGAGACCATCAGCGTAAAGATGATAACAATTGGAGTGAGACAGGGATGTTTTTGTCACCCATTATGTTCAACTTGTATGGAGAGTGACTGGTCAGGGAAGCCCTGGAAGGACGGGTCAATTTCAGAATAGGAGGTCACGTCATCAACACATAAAATACACAGATGATCTAACATTGCTGGTCAAAAATAAATAATTCTTTTTGGAAAAGATGGAATGACTGTTGGAGATAAAGATAATAAATGGAATGGAGATCTACATTAAGAAGTCAAAAGTGATGGTGACTTCAAAAAACGAGGAGCTTCTGAAAACCAAGTTTCGATACCAGGATCTGGAAAACTTAGAACAATTCAAGAACCTGAGAAGTCTGTTAACAAAGGATGCCTACTGCACCAAGGAAAAATAGGTTGAGGATCGCCATGTCCAAGGAAGCTTTCAAAAAGAAGAGGTGATTCCTGACCATCAAGTTGAATTTGGACCAGAGGAAGAAATTGATGAAATGTTACATTTGAAGCATCGCGCTGTATGGAGCAGAAATTTGGACTCTTATAGGAAGATGGAAAATAAATCCTTGGATAACTTTGAAATGTGGTGCTGGAGAATACTTGAGAAGATCAAGTGGGCCGACAGGATGACAAATAAAGGAAGTCCTAAGAAGAGTGTGTGAGAAGACAACCATTTTAGATGTGATTCTTTGGTCCAAAGCAAATTGGATCGGACATATACCTAGGAGGAACTGTCTTCTGCACAATATCATAGAAGAAAAGGTTGAGGGAAAAAGGAGCTTAGGAAGAAGGGGGATTCATATATTAGATGACTTGAAGGAATGAATAAAATTCTGGGAGCTGATGGAGAAGGAAGAGGACAGGGCGCATTGATATTCTTAGTTCACTGACAAAGAATTGAACTGTTGTAAGACAGAAAACATAATAATAATAAATAATTCCTAGACCATGCAGATGGTTAATTTTAATCTCCCTCCACTGATGAAGTCCCTGACAAAACTGAAATGCTATTCAGTCAGTTTGATCCGGACGAACTTGGGGCCATCAACCAACCTTTCATCCCTATCTGGAAACTGCTTGTTCACAGAACAGAAGACATTGTCTCAAGCTAGGAATGTGTTCGTAAGCTAGGCGGCAGTATTCTTACTTTCAAGAACTCCTAGTTGCAGTCATGCGTTTCCGTACCTGTGCATTCGATATATGGACTAAACTCTGTTGTATATCTCCAGGTAAGATATCATACAAGTTGTAGGGAATGAACAAACAATTATTTCCCCACATTTAACTTAAGGTTGGCGACGCCAAATGGTGGTGCTACAAGACGTTAAATTTAGCATTCATGCAACTTGAGGGTAGGAAACACATCGAGTGGAGTGTGGTGTAACCTATGACTACATAGTATTAGGCATTGAATTGCCTGACAACAGCTATCGATAAGTAATCACTGATTCTTCCAAAGATATGGTTTTTGGTCCTGAAAAAGGCTTAAATTGAGAGCGCACAGGCATCTTTGACCATGTAAGTGCTGCATGTGTTGCCTATACCCCAGGTGAATTCAGCGCCAACCTTTGACGTCTCGCAGTGGTACCATTTATTGTTGCCGACCACAATTTCATTACGTGGAAAATACGTATCTGGTCACCCCCCTACAACCTGTATAATATTTTACTTGGATATCTGGTAAGGCATGTAAAGTAATCAAAAAAACACTTAAAAAACGTCCATGTTTGATTTGTGCAAGATCACGGTAAAAAAATAAAATAAAGGTCGCAATGAAAAGTTGCGCAATTCTGAACATCACCGTTTAGTTTGAGTGTCCAAACCTTTATTTAAAGGGATTTAAGAACTAATATTGACACACAAATAAAATGTGATATAAATTTAAAATCGATTCTGTTGATGCAAATAAGAATAAAAGGTATCGAGATAATGAGTTTGGCATCCTTACTTTTATTTTATTATAGGTATTTGATATGCACTTTCTGAACAGACCAATCATGTCAGCACATGACTTATAAACTAGTTTAAATCTAGAACAGACACATCAACCGGGTGATTAATTAATTATTATAAACGTGGAAACCCACATTTCACCCGATATTTTTATTTTTACCGTGTCGGGAATTGATCCCGGTATATATAGCTCAGTAGGCGGACAGGCTAACGGCTGAAGGTCTCAAGCTCATCCTCACATAATAAAGTTTTTTTTCTAGGACTCGGTTGATGGCGCGGCTCATCTATGAATGCAGCCAGTACCAGAACTACTTTAACATCACAATACCAATCAAGTAAGTGTTTTATAATGTGTTTAAATGTAGGAATGTAGGGGACGTGAGTTAAGGGTAGTATTCTTGAAGTGTTTATATCTATTAAAAAAATCATCACAATAAATCAAATAATTCTTCAATAGAAGCATGGAGCGTAAATTTCTTCATATGGTGTTATCAACAATTGTTGAATATCTGTCAAGGGTGTCCTGGAATCAAATGACAACTTTTTCTCTTAATTTAAAAGTTTGTCATCTAATGCCGCTATGCTCATGGTATACATTCAACAACTGTTGATATCACCATGTGAAGAAAATTAAACTCTATACTTATATTTAAGAAATAACTATTTATTTTATTTTGGCCCAAAAATGTTTTGTTGTAAAAATTGGAAAAACACTTAATTTTCTCTCGTTACCTGTATTCCCACCGAAACCTCATACACACTCTCATTTGACCCGACATTGAAGGGTCACGGGTTTGTTGCCAGTGTAGGCCAGGCTTGATGCGACTTCATCATTAATCTCTACTCCTCCCATTCTGTATAAAACTTGCCCTCTAAAGCCAATTCACAAACATTCGCCCACAACTTTATTGGCATGTGTGGTTGTGTAAATTAAAAATGTTGTAGAGGGTAAAGATTGCAGTGCACTCCTTTCAGACCTGGCTTGCACTAGCAACAAACTTATGATCCTTAACTTTCGTTTTTGTCCCGCGTCTCACTGTTCAAGCTAGACGGATATGCAGTAATTCATTATGCTAATGAGCTAGGGATGAGGAAGGTTGAATTTAGAGAAAGTGTACACGCATGTGTGTGTAAGAAGAGTGAATAATTATTTAGGATAAACCACCTTCAATACACCCTAAATGGGATTTGAACCCTGATCTACTTGTCATCGACAATCTAGTCCATTGCGATAGTGACGCCTTAGACCATTCGGCCACCGATGCAGATGATCCTTAACTGTAAAACCGGGTATCAATTGTTCTACTACCGACACAATTATTTATCTGAAAGAAGGGAGTACACATTGATACCGATGCATAACACTTTATATTATCCTAAAAAATGTATTCCCGTTAGCATTCACAACCTTTATTTTTAAGAATAGATAATATATTATTATTATTAGCACCACGTCTTACTACCCGTTCGGGTTATACGCACTTATGCTAATGTGTAATGGTAGGGTGATTGTGAAATGAAATGGAGAACCTACAGTTTAACGTGGAATACGAACCACGGTGGAGGCCTGTCATTCCCAACATTCACAAGATGTCTCGTAAAAGATGAAGGAAGGGTTTGGTAATCAGATAAATCTGTGCCGGGACCGAGGATTGAACCCCGGCCGCCAGCATAGAAGTCTGACACCTTACCCCTAGACCGCCAGGTCACCGATACTATATTAGAAAACTATCTTCTCATTTACACGATGCTCGGAAATTCATAGCCAAAACTTCACGTATAGTTTGTTTGAACCAAAAGTAACACAAAATCTCTATAAACTTACATCCAAAAAAGCTATGCTAGCACCATTAAATTGTGTCCAAGGGTTCAGCGTAAAGCGCCGGGATATCAAAGTTATTCTAGCATGCGCGTATAACAGGTTGCATATGAGTTAGGCGTGTGACACTTCACACCTCAATATCTTGGATCACGGCAGCAGTACATACTACAATTAATAGTAAACAACACACCAGTCCATATTGAAATGCGAATACGTTCTGAGGGTCATAATTAAAGGTCCTACACCATATAAAGTGCTTTTCATTATTACGTTCTCAGTGTCGCACGCTTAACTCCTATGAAACCTGTTGTGCACGCATACTTGAACAGCTTTGTTCTCCAGGCACTGTACGCCGATACTTTGAACACAATTTAATGGTATTAGCATTCTTTTCCGAATGAAAATATACAAGGAGTTTGTATTATTTTTGGTTCAAACAATCTATGCGTGAAGTTTGGGTCAAGAGTTTCCGAACACACTGTATAGTGGGATTCTGGTAGGAAGTACAGTAATTAACGGTCACAAAAGTTATCAAAGCAATTTTAACGTATTCATACGTTGAAGTAATGTGCTATATAACTGTTTCTTTTGATATATATGATCAATACCTGTAAAATAATATTCAAAATATAGTAACATGTTATCAATATTGACTGCAAAAAATTATGTTTGTATTTTCCAAGATATATTTTTACTATGAAAACTAGACTATAGCTACTATATGATCCGTTTCGGTAGCCACATGGCCTAACGCGCTACTCTCGTAATAACTAGATAGCCATTGACGGGGAGATCAAGATTCGAGTCTAGGTCAGGTGTGCTGAGGGTGGTTTTCCAAATATAGTTTTCCACTCTCCCTACACGCAAATACGGGTAAAATTCCTCTAGATATAGCCTTACTAGTCCATAAAACCATTAACATAGTTAGTACATAAAGCTTATAGCACGAACAGGTAGTAAGAANATATATATATATATAAATTATACTATACGAGGGTAGTAATTTAATGTCTCTAAACTCACCAATAATGATATCCAAGTTTCCCTCAAAACTATTACTAAACTATGTTTAACGTGGAATCCGAACCACTGTGGAGGCCTGGCATTCCCCACATTCACAAGATATCTTGTCAGAGGTGAAGGAAGGGTTTGGTAATCAGATAAATCTGTGTCGGGACCGAGGATTGAACCCCGAATGCCAGCACAGAAGTCCGACACCCTACCCCTAGACCACCAGGTCACCTGTGACTAAATTAATTTTACAATATATTGACTTTCAAATTTTTGCGCAACTTTTAAGTGACTCTTCTACCATTACCCAAAATTTCAACTTTCTTTCTTATCTCAGTCTTGCGGCGTAGGCCTATTTACCTTAGTCGTGTTTCAAATCGCCAATTAGGTTTCTATATTATAAATGCTTGGGAAAATTCCAATTTATTTTATTGTTAGGAACCTTATAGAATGTATAATATTCCCTGCCTTAAGAATTAAATTTATGGAAGATAATTTTAAAGTAAAAACATAGTTTGCCAATAATTTACAATCTAAGAAACTATTTGACGATTTGCAACACGGCTGAAGCAATTCGCCCTAAGTAAAACTAAGTAGAACACCCATTATAATACAAATAACGCCAAATATGTTTCATGTGTGTGTGCCCTAAAAATAACACACATATATATGCCTACATAAATATATATATATACGATAAAATAAATAAATATATGTACATAACATATATGTAAGCATATATAATTCATATACATACGCCTTATTAGCACCGCGTCTTACTACCCGTTCGGGTTATATGCACTTACGCTAATGTGTAATGGTAGGGTGATTGTGAGATGAAATGGAGGACCTACAGTTTAACGTGGAATCCGAACCACAGTGGAGGCCTGGCATTCTCCACATTCACAAGATGTCTTGTCAGAGGTGAAGGAAGGGTTTGGTAATCAGATAAATCTGTGCCGGGACCGAGGATTGAACTCTGGCCACCAGCACAGAATTCGGACACCATACCCCTAGACAACCAGGTCACCTGCCTATATATACATGTATTTATTATACATATATGTATACATATTTATGTTATTTTTAGGGCCCACTCATATATAATACATATATGGCATCATTTGAAAATAAATAAATGTTGGCAGAGCAGAAACTAACTTAAGTGAGACATTCCTCTTAACAAATAACAATGGGAACATCGATAAAAACAATCTTCTTATCATGACCTGTGACTTTACCACGTACTGCACATGCGCACTTACCAAAGAAGAGTTGTTTAAATATACGACGTGTGTATATGAGTCAATCGATGAATAGTTCACTCAAGGTTGCACAAGAATTTTCTAAAATGACTATTATATTTGATCTGTAAACCAAGCCTTTTCTTTTCTTGAATATCTTCTAATAACTAATAATAAATCAATAAATTGTACGATACAATTGTATACACTTTATCTAATTATGTATTAAGGCTTTCAAAATAATAATAATAATATCAGTTATTTGTAAACTGCCCTTAAATGACTTATATTTGTAAAGATAAATCATTATTTATCATAAAAAATTATTCTCATATACCTATTTTGAACTCAATCTTTAAGGCCATTTTATAAAATTTTCAAATTGTTTAAAATCTGTTAGTAGTAAACACACCTAGAATTATTTTATAAGAACCAACTAAAATTATTTATTATCATGTAAAATGCTTTCTAAATATTAATTTTAAGTAAATTACTGGAAATATTTAAAAAAATGCAATTTCTTCAAAAGTTAGTCAACAGTAACCTACTATTAGAATATTTTTTAAAAGAAAAATCAAATAAATATATCATATTTATAATGTAAAAAACTTAATAATAACAATTTTGAACCAATTTAATAGAGCCATTTCTTAAAATATTAAAATTTAAAAAAATAGTCTTCAGTAAGCTAACCATAAATGAATTTTCCCTCAAAAGCTAGTAAACGATTTTATTTGATTTGTCAAATATTCCCCAGATAAACCTTTTGAACAAAATCGTTAGAGCCATTTTTGTAAAACTAGGAATAAAAAAAAATCACTCATCAATAAAATACCCGTAATTGGAGGGCTAGAGTAGAAAATAAAAAGAAAGTTCTGGAGTATTTCTCTATATCATCTAAATACCAAGTTTAAACAAAATTCATCAAACTGTTTTGGATATGTGGCCAGGGCCATATAAATAGACTAATAGACACAAAAATAAACAGAAATGTAACCCTATTTAGGTTCAGGCACACACCAAACTTAAAGATTACATCATAATCTTGATGTCTTAGATTTACCCCATTACAATACTTTCTTTTGACATGATATCGTAAAAACGTCATATTTTGAAACTTAGGCTATGAATTATTCAATTTAATTTTATTGTTGCTTCTTACGCACCGTTCGGGTTAAACGCATATTTACTAATTACACTAATATGCTAGGGTTTATGACGATTGTACTAAGAGGAAGTGTACCTGCATTTGCGTGGAGGGAGAGTGTGAAACCATTTAGGAAATTCACCCTCAGTACACCCGACTGGGATCAAACCCCAATCACCCCGTCTTCGGCATTGCAAGAGTAACCGCCTTAGACCATACGGCTACCGAAGGTTGAATTTTATGGATATTTTTTCACCCAAAACAAATCAAATAATACTTAAGTAAAACAATTTATTTTAATTTCATACGTATATTAATTGTTTTTGAATATTTGTCAGCATCATTGCGGAATTTGATTATAAACTATTTTGAATGAAACTAATAAAATTACGTAATGCCCATGTCAAATATTCAACAACTCTTGAGAGATCACATGTGTAGAAATTAAACTTAATGTAAACTACATACTGAAAAAATATTTTACCAAAAATTATCTTTCTTAAAAGCCACAAAATTACGTACTTTAGCTCCCGTTATTCTTACATCTCACTTTAATACTAAGAGGTGAGAATGTTTTTGTCAGGTTCTCTTTAATTTTACAGGTTTATAATTTCCAAACTTACTTTGTTAAGTCCTGTTTCACGTTCTTGCTAGAACCTAAATATTATTCGTACCTTTTTTTCCCCAGTGCTTTTGATATTTCACGTGTTTGAAAAGACTATAATTTTAGGTCATTGTTTGTTTTCAGACTCTTCCTTTCACACCTTTGTCCAAAGTTTGTGTACACGCCATAATTTATGTTAATTAACCTACCCCCATCAAAGATTTTTAACAAAGTTTTAGTTAGTGAGGCTTATAAATTCACAAATAACAGTTGTATTTTTCTGTGACTTTAAGGTAAACCTTCTTTGTTCATCTCTTCTAACACTAACTAAAATATATTAAAATGTACAGCCACTAACTTAAGCACTACCTCTTAGTTGCCCTCCTGATTTGGTGTATTGCTGCAACGTGCATTGCTGTCTCATCAATAGAAACCACAAGGAGCTCTGGGAAACCTGGTATTTTTGGTAAGTAAATCAGTCTTGAAAATTCAACAACACTTTTTTACTTTCACATGTTGACAAAGTATTTTAGTCATGAGTCAGAGCTTGCGCAAGGGTTTTTTTGCGGCTCAGGCGAGATTTAATATTTACGCCACAGTTGTAGTTTTTTTATAAAATAAATAAGCTACGCTCCCTGTATGAAGCAAAACAATAATGTTAGGGTTTCAAAAAACCGGACAAAAAAAATATCGCCTCGGTAAGCGAGAAATTGCCGCGCAGACGATCATATCTAATGCAATACTAAATTCTACGATGCTTTATTAGATCAAAATATGGCTCCCGCCAAAATAAAGTGGAAAATTTTTCAACAGGGTTATTTCCCCTTAAAAAGCCTGTTTTGAGTTTTACTAATATAAATAAATGTGTGAAAATGTGATATAAGCCCATTTTTTACGACTTTGTAAGCATATTTGCGGAGATATAAGAATAGGCTTGATGAAAATAAATAAATATATATAGCCTTCCTCTAAAAATACAGTAATTCTTTGATAGGATCACAACAGAAAATTCTAATTTGTTTGAGAACTAGCAATGAGCTTTCCTTTTTACCTTGAGATAAGTAGTTTCATAGTTTTCCTTTCCCTCTTCCTTATTGATATGACAAAGTGTGGTTGCAGGTGAAAGGTGAAAGGGAGTATCAGCTTAGATAGAATAGAGAGGGCTTTCTAGAATGCAACACAGACGGTTTTATTTTAAATCGTGTGGCCTGAAAGCGATTGATAATTTCTCACTGACCGAGAGGGCCGTCATAATTAGGTGTTTATTTGGGATGTGATCAGAGATAACATATACTATCATATTATATTATCTGTGTATTTCAAATATCATCGCAACTCTCCCCTTTCATTAGCCCGTATATTCTAACGAATACTGTATTACACAGAGTCATGGCGTGAAGGATCTACAGAGTAAGCAGAGATGGTTAAAACTGTACCTGGAATATGTTCTCGCCCAGTTGGTCCCCATCTGGCTTTGCTCTCCTCACCTCGAATTCGAATATTTTCCCGTAGATACCTGGCCATTAAGTGTTCTACTGAGTGGTGAGAACAGTTCTCAGGTCCAGTTTAAGCCATCTCTCCCTTCTCTGGCAACTCAGTAGGTCACGAACCTGGTTATACAATATAGTTGTTTAGAATCCAACTAATAATTCACTGCTATTTCAGGTTTGGTGTTGTGTTAATCTTCTTGTTTGTGCTGACCTCCCTCTTCTCGTTCGTGGTGACTTCTTGTAAGCGGAAGCAGCACAACTTGATCCGTATCCGCAACATTTCCTCCCCTGCCGGGCTCCCAGTCATCAGCACAGTGAGTGGTCCAGGTGGCATCATCCAGCCTCACATCCAGTACAAGTCTCCGGTGACCGCAACCGCGTTCATTCAAGAGTGAGTGCTTGTGCTTTGTGTTCACACACCGCCTACTTATGAGTACAGATATTCACAAGACGACCTGATCCACGTTACTGCCAAGTAGTCTAGTTTATCATTAACAGGCCTAATTTATTATCAAGTGGCCTAATTCAGGATCAACTGAACTAGTTTACCACCAACTGACCTAGTTTACCAACAAATGAACTAGTTTAAACTACCACCAACTCATATAGCTTACCACGAAATAAACTAGTTTGTCATAAGCTGAATTATTTTATCATCAACTGACCTAGTTTATCACAAAATTAACTTGTTTACTACCAACTGACCTAGTTTACCATCAACTCATCTAGTTTACCACCAAATGAACTAGTTTATCATCAACTGAATTATTTTATCACCAACTGACCTAATTTATCACAAAATTAACTAGTTTATCACCAAATGACCTTGTTTACCACCCACTGATGATTTACCATCAACTTACCCATTTTACCATCAATTGAGCTAGTGTACCACCAACTGACATGTTTTACCACCAAATTAACTAGTTTATCACCAACTGACCTAGTTTACTACCAACTGACACGGTTTACCAACAAATGAACTATTTTATCACTAACTGACCTAATTTACCACCAACTGACATGGTTTACCCCCAAATGAACTAATTCACCACCAACTGGCATAGTTTACCACCAAATGAACCAGTTTACCACCAACTGACCTAGTTTACCACCAACTGTTATGGCTTACCCCCAAATGAACTATTTTACCACCAACTGACATGGTTCACCACCAAATTAACTAGTTTACCATTAATTGACCTAGCTTACCACCAAATTACCTAGTTTACAATAAATTAACCTAGTATACCACCATCTGACCTGACTTACTACCAACTGACCTAATTTACCATCAAATAACTTAGTTAGTCACCAACTGACGTAATTTGGGAATGAATTACCAGTTGATAAGAGCCAACATGGTAGTTTGGAATTGATAACATCAAAAATATGTAAACTAAACACAGATTAAGGTGAGATTCATGCCGAACTAAAAACCCATTAAAGACACAATCCTTCAATTCTTTGAAGTCTGACGGCTTTTAAAATCTTCTCGAATGCGTTAATGCATATATATAATAGTATTATATCTATTTTATTAGGTGCCGAAAACAAGGTATTTACGCTTAAATTCTCTGGTTTGAATTCCAGTTGGATAAGTCCAATGGAAATAATGAGTGTTGGGATTTAAGATTACATTATAATATTTTATGTTATATAATCTCCTTATGTTTAGGATCTAGTTTATAAAAAACCAACATAATAAAGCATTTGGGTCTATATTTTCAGTAATATTATAATGAGATTTTTTTGAGAGATTTGTTCAAAAGGATATTACAAAGCTTTTAATATTATTTTTCTTCCTATAACTTACTCTACACAAGTAAAAGTATTAACAAAACACAGGATTGCATGAAAATGTCGTTTAAAAAACTGAAAATTTACTATTAAAATAACCCGCCTCGGTGGCGTAGTTGGCTAACGCGCTTGTCGTGTTGAAGCTCGACTGCTGAGGACGGGGAGATCGAGGTTCGAATCTCGGTCAGGTGAACTGGGGGTGGTTTTTCCTAAACGGTTTTCCACTCTCCATCCACGCAAATGCGGGTTCACTTCCTCTTATTCAACCTTCTCAAGTCCTAATCCATTAGAGTAATAAGTGCTTAAAGCGTATAACCCAAAAGGGTAGTAAGATGTGATGCTAAATATTATTATTATTATTAAAATATACTGAATAAATTCTCAACATAAATGCATCATCATTTATAACAATCGCTTCTTGTTTAAACATTAAAAAAATAATAATCTTTTATAGACAATTCAATCTATTAGAATGAACATTTATTTGTTTGAATTTCAAGGAATTTAGTACAAAAATTCACTCTCACTACTTACATAATTATCTATAAATACTATTTTTATGTTATTTGTGTTCACCATTTCAAAATATTTGAGTTACCTTACATTGTAACAAGGTGCACAATATCAGATTCCCAGCCACAACATAATATTGTCTTGGTTGAAAAGGAATACACTTAAATAAGCCCAGCCAATCCAAACTCCGTTAGTCAGAAATTCTAGATGATCCAAACAGATTTTTTTAATTAGTAAATTTTAAATTTCTCTCTATCTTACAGATAGAGAAAGTATGGTGATCGTAAAAAAAAAAAATCGAACTCGAGATTTTGATGAATCTTGACGTTTCATGACTCACTGAATCCGAAAAAGTGGTTTTTGAATTTCCGTCTGTCTGTCTGTACCTCCAACTAGAGCCTAAACTATTTTACCGATTGAGCTAAAACTTGATATCTAGGGTTTTCATAGGGTTTCCCCAAGGGGTTTTTGGAATTGGATATCTACCCCTTAAATTAAGGGTAGTTTACTAAAGGAAAAAGAGAGAAAAAGTTGATTTTCTCAAAATCGGCTCTAACGATTTTGATTAAATTTCATTTATAAACATTAATAAATATTCCAAACAAAATGTCTACTCTCAATATTTAGGCAAAATGGCTTTAAGGGCTCCGGTCTGAAGCATAAATTAACATTTTTTTATAATATCTCCGAAACTATTTGAGATATGAAATTACTTAGCATTACAAATATGTATATATATTTATAATACAAATATTTTATTCGAAACATATTTTTACAAAATCAATAACTTTCAATCTATACGTAATTATATATATTTTTTAACTTTTTGGACATTAAAGTTTAAGTATTGCGACCGTAAAAAAAATCTAACCTGAAATTTTGATGGATGTCGACGTATCATAACCCCACGAACCCTAAAAAATAGTCTTGGCAATGCCGTCTGCCTGTGTGGCTATTAAAACTTAAACTTAAGAGTAGTTTTATAAGGGGCGAAAAGAGAAAAAATAGGTTTTCTCAAAACCTGCTCCAACGATTTTGATTAAAATTCGTATCTAGGCGTTGATTACGATTATAAATAAACTGGCTATTTTCATTTTACCATGAAAATGATTTTTAGGGTACTTTACAGAAATGTTAATTTCCGTATCCCCACAACAATTTGAGATACTAAACAACTTATCATTGCAAAATTGTAGGACTATTAGAAATAAAAAACTTTTATTCAACATATATTTTTTATAAAAGCAACAGTTTCTGAGATATTTGCAAATATATTAATACAATTTTGTGAGCTTTAGTTGTAAACATATACTACTTAAGTCTTAACGCAATAATTCTCCAATGCCATACGGTAATTAAATATAAGTAAGTATCTAAAAAAAGTATGTTATTTTTCCTTAAACCTCTATGGACAAAGATGCGCCTCTTTTCTCATTGATTCTGTATCATTGTATATTATTTTATTCGTGTTATTATGTGGAGTGGTGATGATACAATGTACATTATTCCGTTCAGAAATCTTAGGAGTTAATAGAAAGAAAGAGAAAGTCTGTGCGGTACGCCGTACCATTTATTTAATATAATTTTTTTTTCACTGACACACAGAACAATAGTAGTCGGCCATCTAACAAATATACCGTATGCCGTGTGTCAGTGTACTTAGTTATGATATACTGTAATTGTTAGTATTTATTTGCACCACGTCTTACTGACCGTTCGGTTTATACGCTAATGGTTTTAGGAATTAGGGAGGCTGTATTCACAGGAAATGTACCCGCATTTGCGTGGATAGAGAGAGGAAATCAATTTAGGAAAAACCACCCTCAGTACTTCCAACCGATATTCGAACCGCAAACTTTACTTTCATTGGTAGTCTATTCTACTTTGAGAGTAACGATTTAGACCATGTGGACACCAAAGTGGGTAGATTTATGTTTTAATCTTGGTCGGGTGTACAGAATTTTTTCAAAAAATAATTTTCTACTCTTTGTACGGATAAATGTAGGCACATTTACTCTAAATATAACCTTCCTAATCCATAAAATTACTAGCGTAGTTAATACATGAGCGTATAAACCGAACGACGGGTAGTAAGGCACAGTGCTTAAAAAAAACGTTTATCGAGACCAATCAACAAACAGTTTGTTCGCATAACGTCATCTCTCTGTTTGGCCTTTCCTCGTAGATTCAATTGCAGAATGGTTCCATTTTCATTGAATCTTCTTAGAACCTTTTCATTAGTAAGTCAATCTGTTCACTTTACCCTCTTTATTCTCCTCCAGCTCTACACTTCAAAGCTTTCCAAATACTTTTTCTCCTTTCTCCTTAACGTCCACGTCATACAAAGAAATGCCCCAACACTTCACAAGTTTATTCCTCAACCCTAGGTTCAGTTTGACTGTTGGTAACATCCTAATATTGTTGAAAGTAGCTTTAGCCAGCGCTATTTTTGAATTTACCTAGAGCAGCATCATCAACTCAAAAACCACCTTACAAAAATAAACATTGATAGGTAATATTACTTCATGATATAGATTAAGAATTTTTTTTGTATAAAATGTAGATAGATACAGTATCATTGCTGAAACTTGTTTCGTTTCAGCTCTGATATACTGGTGGAGGACTACGCGAGTCCACTGGACCCCCCATATCCGGCAATGCAGCCCGTGACAATAGTGAGGGGTAGTGCTCCGCCTCAAGGATTCCGTCAAACAACCAGCTACACAGAACTCGTCCTACCACCTGGTTACGTAGACACGGAGTACTTTAAGCATCATTTATAGTATACGAATCCTCTGCTGGACCAGTTTTACTTGACAATATTTATCATCAAGCTGCCCGGATATGTAGTACTTCAAGCATCGGAACAAGTGGTACGCTAAGCATCCTTTATAATACACGAATCCTTCATTGAACCCATTTTCCCCGACGACATTAATCTACCATAACAAGTGGTACCCCAAGCATCCTTTATAATACACGAATCCTTCATTGAACCCATTTTCCCCGACGCCATTAATCTACCAAAACAAGTGGTACCCCAATCATCCTTTATAATACACGAATCCTTCATTGAACCCATTTTCTCCAACGCCATTAATCTACCAAAACAAGTGGTACCCCAAGCATCCTTTATAATATATGAATCCTTCATTGAACCCATTTTCCCCAACGCCATTAATCTACCAAAACAAGTGGTACCCCATAGCATCCTTTATAATATATGAATCCTTCATTGAACCCATTTTCCCCAACGCCATTAATCTACCAAAACAAGTGGTACCCCAATCATCCTTTATAATATATGAATCCTTCATTGAACCCATTTTCCCCGACGCCATTAATATACCAAAACAAGTGGTACCTCAAGCATCCTTTATAGTACATAAACCCACCATTGTAATAATTTTCACCCTGTTAATCTACCAGGACAAGCGGTACTTTAAACATCCTTTATAATACACGAATCCTTCATCGAATCCATTTTACCCAACGCTGTTTATCTACCAAGACAAGTGATACTTCAGTACCCCTTATAAAACACGAATCCTTCATTGAACCCACTTTCACCCTGTTAATCTACAAAAACAAGCGGTACTTCGAGCATCCTTTATAATACATGAATCCTTCATCGAATCCATTTTACCCAACGCTGTTTATCTACCAAGACAAGTGATACTTCAGTATCCCTTATAAAACACGAATCCTTCATTGAACCCACTTTCACCCTGTTAATCTACAAAAACAAGCGGTACTTCAAGCATCCTTTATAATACATGAATCCTTCATCGAATCCATTTTACCCAACGCTGTTTATCTACCAAGACAAGTGGTACTTCAGCATCCCTTATAAAACACGAATCCTTCATTGAACCCACTTTCACCCTGTTAATCTACCAGACAAGTAGTACTTAAAGCATACCTTAACTATGTACAAATATTTTAATAAACCCAAATTCCATAGTTTTATCCATCCTGAAATTACTACGAAAAGGGGGTATAAAATAAATCCTTTACAAGACCAGAACAAAAACTACTACATTTATCCTTTATTTTAAAAAAATCACCCTCTTCTTGATTAATTTTCTATGAGGGAGATCTTTCACAGCTTTCCAGGCGACTTAGACCAGGACTAATACAATAACGCTTTACAAAAAACAAAACAACCTTAACTCACCTGTTTGAGTGAGTGTTATATTCAACCGGACTATTTCGAAAGTTACAGGTATCCTTTACAATTACTTCTTTGATGAACATGCTGGTGACCTGGTGGTCTAGGGGTAAGGTGTCACACTTCTGTGCTGGCAGCCGGGGTTCAATCCTCGGTCGCGGCAAAGATTTATCTGATTACCAAACCTTTCCTTCACCTCTGACAAGACATCTTGTGAATGTGGGGAATGCCAGGCCTCCACCGTGGTTCGGATTCCACGTTAAATTGTAGGTCGTTCATTTAATCTCACAATCACCCTACCATTACACATTAGCGTAAGTGCGTACAACCCGAACGGGTAGTAAGACGCGGTGCTAATAATAATAATAATAATGAACATGCTGTTTTACCAAATCAACTATTACGTGTCATTTTTGCCAATATGCAAAGCCAATACTAATATTTATAAAGTCTATTCTAGTGGAGATATATTATGTTATCACCAGCAAAGTTATATAAAACCTCTTTCATTAGACTTGTAATAATGATTTAGAAAACACGAAATATAGGAAACTTGTAGGAAATAGCTTTTAGCGAAAAGAAACATGTTTATTTGAGTTCAAAATTTATAACATTTTATTTTACTAAAACTATTATTTCATTATAAAAAGTGCAGATCAATTGACTTTGCTTAAAATGACATTAAACGGGTTTTAGTAACTTTTATAATATTTGCTGTAAAAAAAGGTTCTTTTTATTAGCAGTCCTACTAACCTTTCGGGTTATACACTTATATACTAACTACACTAATGGTTTTAAGGGTGAGGACAGTTTTATTTGGAGGAAATGTACGCTCATTTGCGTGGAGGGAGATTGGAAAACCATGTTGGAAAAAACCTCAGTACACCTGACCGAGATTCGAAGCTCCATCTCCCCATCATTGACAGTATGCATATAGTCTACAGTGAGAATGACGCCTTTGACTATGCAGCCACTGACGTGGGTATTTTTTTTTATCTAAATCCTACTGTACCATACAATACGCTCTGTATTAACTTTGATATACAATCAAATTAAATTTATTTTAGTAATAATAATAATATAATATATATTTTTGTGCTACAGAAGACATAAGACTTAAGATATTGTTTGGTATGCATTCTGTTGCCAGACGAAGTTGACTCGTTGAAACACCTTCATTATACAGGCTAAAATGATACCCCTTTTGTACAATTAAGTACACCAATTATCTTTTGTTGGTACTGCTTTTCTGAGAAGCGTTCCGGTTAAATTGAGGGTGAAAGGCTTCGTTTCTAACAACCGCAGTTTTGTAGCGTGTTTTATAATCAGGTGAGATGGGGTAGTTTAAACCTGTTTCACAATACTTGCGATTGTATCATGACGTGTAACTTGGCGACATTACACATTAACGCTGACAAATTTCACACAAAAAGGAAGGTATACAAAGTGAAGTTATACCACCTACAAATTGTTGTCGTTAACCAACAAGTTTATCAAATCAAAATACATGTTGTTTCGTTTTAAGCTTGTCAAATTAATATCAACAGAAAATATGATAGTTTTTATTAATATTATAGTAAAATATTTATTTTTTAGGAATTGGTAATATGCATTTTATGTTTTCATATATTTTTATGTGTGAATATGCTCTCGTTTAAGGTTTAATAGAAGAATACACGAGAAAAGGCAAATGATTTTACAGTTTTTTTGTTTGAAAAACGATTTTTTTTGGCCAAAATAAGTAAAATATTGCTTCAGTACAAACATAGAGTTTAATTTTATTCTCATGGTGATATCAACAGTTCCTCAATATCTGTCAAAAGCATGGTGACATTATCTAACAAACATTTTAAATGAAGATAAAAAGTTCATTAAATTCTAGAACTCACTTGACATATATTCATGAAATTTTGAGATCACCATGTGAAGAAAATTAAGTTATATGTTTGTATTGGAGCAATATCTTTTTTATTTAAGTCAAAAAAATATTTTTATGTAAAAATTGTAGTAACGCGGATATTTTCTCGCGTTCTCTAGAGTCCCACCTTAAGTTATTATTTAGCACCGCGTCTTACTACCCGTTCGGGTTACACGCTTTAAGTACTAATTACGCTAATTGATTGGGAATTGGGATGGTTGAATTAGAGGAAGTGAACTAACATTTGCTTGGAGGGAGAGTGGAAAACCATTTAGGAAAAACCACCCTCAGTTCACCCGACCGAGATTCGAAGCTCGATCTCCCTGTCCTCGGCGGTCGAGCTCAACACGACTAGCGCGTTAGCCAACTACGCCACCGAGGCGGGTCNCATTTGGCCTACACTTTAGGCCAAATGACTTTAGGCCAAATGACGGGTACCCGGCGGGTCACCTTAAGTTACACAAGTACAAACTTTTTTCTCTTCATTGCTTCAGTTTAATTCAAGATCATTTTATTACTCACCCTTGTGGCTCCGTTGTTTGGGGGTTGTTTACAAAATAAAGGAATTTAGGTCTCGATCCAGGGAATTGCTTAAGTGAATTTATTAAGTATACGACCACCACTATGGTCTAATGGCCAGAGCTCTTGACTGCAAATCTGGAGGTCCCGGATTCGGTACCCAGTGCTTCACACATTTTCTGCGTAGAAGTGGGTCTAGAATGAAAAAGAAGGGACTTTGTTCTAGAAAACCGAGATTAACGCCTCAAGGGTTCATTGTGCTGCTCACATGATACCTTCTATCCGCAAAAGTTGACACTATCTTTGCCAATGGACGGTGGCCACTTTGTCGGTATGGTTTGATTGTGTGCTGACGTCATGGAGTTTAATTTGTGTATGAGCATGAGCTGAGTCTACCATTAATTTAACTACTTTTGAATTTTAGCATCCGGTCTTACTACCAGTTTGGGTTATACGTTTATGTACTAATCACACTAATGGGTTTTAGGGATTAGGAAGGATATATTTATAGGAAATGAACCTGCATTTGCGTGAAGGGAGAGTGGAAAATTATTTTTAAAAACCGCCTTCAGTGCACCTGATTGAGATTTGAACCTAGATCTCCCCAACATCAGCAGTATAGTCTACTGCGAGAGTTGTGCGTTAGACCATGTGGCCACCGATGCGGGTAGTTTAACTATTGTTCAATTTTAGTCTAGATTAAGCCTAATTAATGTATTATACATTTTTTAAGTCGTGAGATATTGTAATATTATGTTAAAAAAAGTGCACATATTTTAAAAATTATTACTTTAAATACATAGTTCTAGCCCCTCCAAAATGAAAATATGGGAGTGCTCAAGACTTTTCAGACTCCTTGGCTCTGAAAACCCTTCTGTATAAATATAAAATACTTTTTAAATAGTACGTCATGCAAGCTTGTATTGGTCTATGATGGCATAGTACATAGAGGTAGACCACAAGTATGAGATTAGGGCCGGATTTAGAGCTGAGGACGCACCAGCATTAAACAAGTATTTATCTTTTTAACATTTCGAACATTTTATATATTTTTTATTTACAAAAAGTAACTATAAATATTTCAATGATAAATAATATACCCGCCTCGGTGGCATAGTTGGCTAACGCGCTAGTCATGTTGAGCTCGACTGCCGAGGACGGGGAGATCGAAGTTCGAATCTCGGTTGGGTGAACTGGGGATGGTTTTTCCTAAATGGTTTTCCACTCTCCCTCCACGCAAATGCGGGTTCACTCCCTCTAATTTCACCTTCCCAATTCCTAATCCATTAGCGTAATTAGTACTTAAGGCGTATAACCCGAACGGGTAGTAAGACGCGGTGCTAAATAATAATAATAGATAATATATATATTATTTAACTAAAGATCATCAAAATAAATTGGATTTATTATAAACAAAAAAAGTAGGGTAACTGACCCAATTGTGCCCCTCTTCCCCTGAAGAATAACACACCCTCTTTCCCCTATCCCCCTCCTAACGACTCCGGTGACACCATCTTATTCTCTGAAGTGATAGACCTAACGTACTGCCCAAAAAAATGTATCACGTGGTCAGCACTCCAGTTTACATCATATTTTGTAATAAATAAATTAAAATTTATGTAATAAGCTATATATTATTTTAATATCTATAGAACCAAAGTAGAAATATATATTTTTACTGCACCAACTTGTGGAGGCCTGGGTGCTATCCTCTGTTACGTTCTCTTAAATCCCTTAAATGATAGTCACAGTTTGATTACAAATACAGGTATCTAAACTAATTTAATGTTGGTGTGTGAGTGTGTATAATCCTGGTACCTAATAGTACAATTACTGTTGTTTGAGTCCGGTGTATAGCTGGCTATGATGTCTTAGGTTAAGTTCGTTTAATGCTCTTGTATTTAGTGTAATAGTGCACTTAGCATATAGCCCGAACGGTCAGTAAGACGTAGTGTTACATAATTAAATAAACAGTGCAATGAAAAACTTAAAACTAAATATATAATTACATGTATCGTTATTAATTAATTTTATCAACATTAATAAGGATTTTAACTTGCATCGGCGGGCATGTGGGCTAAATGTCAAACCCATCTGGTTGACACGGCTGGTGATTGGGGAGGTCAGGGTTCGAATACAAGCCGGGTATCTCGAAGGTGATTTTTATTCAATGGTTTATCACTCGCCCTCCACGTAAATGCGGGTAAATTTACTCTAAAATTTCAGATTCGTTGTCCTTATTCTATTGGAATAGTTAAAAATGCGTTAAGACCAGACTGGTGGTAAGATTAGTAATGGCGTAAAGGGGTGGGTGGGTGAGGAACAAGAAGAAATTTTGGCACTATATGCTAGAAAATTTAATTAAATTAATGGTCTTATTAAATAAATTCATCCATGCCCTGAAAAATAATGCTTATTTTGTAAGAGACTTCACGAAAGTTCACGTCATAACTTTACAGGAAAAGTTTTACCCTATTTGTGTGGTACTTTTTCAAACTATAATCATAGTCATGTAAAGTTTGTACAGCTATATATTTAACAATAACGTTCCCCTCTTCTTCTTTATTTGAATACAATTTGAGTTTAAAATTGGAAAGATGCCTCTCCCGTGGAACATACAATCTATGCCACTTTTAAGTACCCGTTTCGGTGGCTGAATGCTCTAAGGCTCTATTCTTGAAATATACTAGTCTGGTGAGTATAGAGAGGTCGGGGTTGAATTCCCGGTAGGATGCACTAAGGGTGGTTTTCCTAAAGGATTTTATATGCTCTCCACGCTAATGTGGGTGCACTTCCTTTAAATTAAAAACATTCTTAATCTCTTAACACCTTAATTTAATTAATAAATAAGAGTATATATTTTATCTTTACTACCCGTTTGGGTTATCCACTTATGTACTAATTACGCTAATTATTTGAGGGATTATGAAGTTTTTATTTAGAAGAAATGTAACGACGATAGCGTGGAGGTAGAGTGGAAAATCATATTGAAAAACCACCCTCAAAACACCCGACCGATATTCGAACCTCGATTTCCTCGTCATCTACAGTTTGGTATACTGCAAGAGTAGCGAGTTACACCACGTGACCACAGAAGCGGATCATAGGGTGTTTAACCCGAACGGGTAGTAAGACGTGGTGCTAAAAAAACTTTTAAGTGAGCAAGTCATGACGTTTAAATAAAGCTACGCTTGACGGTATAATTTTTTAAATTATTATAAGATCAACTCTTGGAATTATAGTGTAGACTTTAGTGAGTAGGTACACCTTAGTTTGGTTTCATCAACCTTGAGGTAAAAAAAAAAAAACTAAAAGAAAATGTCATTAAGTTGTAAATTCCAAATTTATTTATCGTGTTTTATAAAAAACTAAAGTTATCAGCATCCAGAACCTACATACATGCATTCAACCATACTTTGCATCTCATATTAGGAATGCACACACTGGTAAAATTAGGAAGGGCAAGCAAGCCCACTCCCCAAAAATCTCATTTTGGCGTGAAAGTTCCTCAAAATATAATATAAATCTGCACATCTGGACTGACACAGCAAAATAAAATAAAACATTTTTTTCATATTTATAATATTTTTATACTCGTACATTCTAATCTGATTCAGTTTGTTTTTGAGGGCTTGGCGTGATTTTGTCAAGTTATAGCTATGTAATGTGTCAAGTTCATTCATGGATTAAAGGGGCCGAGTGTTATGTCTAACCCCCTTAAAATAATGAGAAGGATTACCTCAAATTCCTCATCATCCTTCTGTTTTCATATATTAGATAATTTAAGTTGTTTGGGATTTAAATGTTTTACCAGGGCTACCTTGCTCTGCCTTCACCATCTAATACCAATACTGACCTAGGGCGGACGCCTCAGTCAGCAGGAAAGTATCAATCTCTATCTATCTGGCCACAAGGATTAAAATAAATGGTCTTTGTATTTTTCTTAAAATAGTTATCTAGTCAGTGTAAGCTTAAACTCCCTTTCGCCCCTCACCTACACCCACCCTTTGTCATGTCATTAAGAAAGAGAGGGAATAAAACTACGAAACTTATTATCTCAAGGTTAACAGGGACACTCATTGCTAGTTCTCAATTATCTTAAAATTTTATGTTGTGAGCCTATCAAAATATTATTGTATTTGTTGGCTAAAGTCCAAAACCTAAAGCCCTTTTTCATCAAGCCTAGTTTCATAGGTCCGAAAATATGATTAGAAAGTCGTTTAAAATGAGCTAATATGTACATTTTCATACACAATATTATACTAATAAAACTCAATATATAGGGTTATTTTGGTGTGAACCACATTTGGAAATAATAGCATCGTAGAATTTAATATTGAGTTAGATCTGAACGTCTGCGTGTCAAATTATCGCTTACCAAGGCAGCCCCCTTAACACAGTGGCGATTTTCATGAACTATGGGAACAATTTCATTTCGTATACATTGTTTATTCTAAGAACCTGAAGGTGGTATACTTAAAATTCCAGTACTTATATCCAGGAATTAACTTACCCTCAATATCTTCCCAGACATCTTTAATTATTCTGGAACTCACTTCCCTTGCGATTGGACTTGAAGGTCTGATGAGATATTAGGCGGGCTTAGCTCCTCTTAAGAGGCCGGTCAACACTTGTTTACCCATCAAAACATGGTAATACTAAATAAAATATTGTGACAAAACCGTTCTAT
>CABFOV010004025.1:46630-57451 GCA_902141375.1 Timema poppense | reverse complement strand
TCTCCTTCAACGATTGCTTCATCAAGATCCCCCGACGGCCGGACCGACCGGGAAAGGGTGCCTACTGGGCGCTGCACCCTGCGGCTTTGGACATGTTCGAGAACGGCAGCCTTCTGAGGAGGAGGAAACGGTTCAAACTCATGAAGACCGACAAGGATCGGCTGGAGAACGAGCTAGCAGCCTTGGCCAACCTCAACCGGTTCATGTTCGCGCCACCCCCGGCGCCGCAACCTCCCCCTGAACCTGCGCCTATCCCGCCTCCATTGGTCCAGCCCCGGACGAGCCCCACGTCCCCTACCAGTGTGACATCTCAAGTCCAGAGGCCGAAGAGGTCCTTCACCATAGAGTCACTCATCTCCCCGGACAAACCTTCCAAAGACGAGGAGTCACCGACGAGGCTCCAGGCGGCGGCACAGTTCCTATACACCCCAGTACTGGCCACCCCAACACCATGCTACGCCCCCAGCTACGTCCACCCCTCTCTCGTCATGGGGTTGATGCACCACCAACTAACCCCGGCACCTATGTACCAGCACCACCCAGTGGCGACAACGCCCTCCGTGTTCAGGTTCAGTCCGACGCTGAGGTCAGTCTGACCATTGGGGGACGCCGTCGTAGCCTCGGAGGCGTGTGACCTGAGGACGCCGGCGACCGCTCAGAGGTGACGAGGGGTTCCCCAAGGAGGGGAGCAGACCCCGGGATAGCTAGTAGACGAGTTATCAGCGACATCCGGTGAGTGACCATCAAGGTAGGCCTCGGTTCGTTGTGTACCTAGAACTGGGCGCAGATATCGGGGCCTAGGCCTAGGGCTCTACTTGTTAGGGACTACAGCATTTATCTGGTCTACCCCCTCTGAACGTTTCCAGAGGATTGGGGTTTGAAGCCCAATCGGGGAACTTCAAGAGGTTATTTAACAGAAGTATAGGTGGTTCGAGTGCTAATAGAGTCAGGAGTTGATAAATATTTACAATCCCGAATGAAACAATAGGAACCATAAACAAATCGTCTAATTTATTATTAATTTTGAATGATCCGATAGGATATATCATTTACTTTTATGAATATCCTATTTTTCGTAGATAGGCTACTTCTGATTACGGCTAATAGCCAGTGCCGTGTCGTGGAGTGTTGTCAGATTATGCAGAGCTTGCTAAATATGTGGCCTACCAGTAATATATTCCCGCCCACTATGTCCCCATTTGATCAATCACACATGGGCTCTGCTCTACATTCCTCACATGGAAATATACTTTCACTAATACCTGGCTTACGAGTTCTCTACTGAGTGATTATAACATAGGCCTACTTTTTTTAAAAACCTCTCTGCTTAATCCAGAAACAATCCACGCCACTGATAATACAGTCCAATTTTCATAGAAAACGCCTTTTAGAAAATGTAAATTTATTTTACTGTAATTATTAGTATTAATTAATTTAAAGGTAGTGATTTATCAAAAGTGACAGTTGCAGATCACGTGATGACGTATGAATGCGTGAAAGTAGAGCTGGTAAGTTTTCTAGTCGTCAGATAAGGTTCTTATTATGAAAATTGGACTCAAGCTAAGATAGCTTAAGACATGGGTCAGCAACATACGGCACGCGGGCCAAGAGTGGCACAAAGAACAATTTTCAATGTCACGCTGAGCGATTTGACTAAAAATAATATAAAACCTTTATTTTTAAGTAAAACCATTGATGTGAGTAATAATTTTAATAACACCGTTTTTTATATTTCAATGATTCAATTGTTTTGTTTCAAAATTTCAAAATAATGTGCTCAGAACTTAAATCATGCAACACACATTTATAACTTTTGTATTTATTCTGATTTATATTAAAATCTTCAAATAACAGTAGTTATTTAATGTATTCGATTTAGAAATATATTGTTACATTCATATTTTACAATATAAACTTTAACTTGTTTTAATAGTTGTACTAGTTAAATAGTATAAAAATATAAACGATTTGAGTGGGCTTAAGTTGGTTGGCACGCTGCGTCACTTTGCAATATTACTTTGGCACAATATTATTAAAAGGCTGTCGACCCCTGGCTTAAGACATCTACAGACCCACCAATAATACAAAATAATCATAGCAAATCAATGAGAGTAGGGAAAATAGTATCAGATTAAAGTATAGTTAAAGGTTGTCAAAATGTAGGCCTACCATTGGACTGTTTCAATAACATTATCTGTAACTTTACTTTGATGGTCACTCATGGTTTGTCAAAGTATAATTCTTAGTTAAATAGGTATATTTATTGTTAACGTTATTTAATAGAAATATCTATAGACAAACGTTGTAAAAAATTAATTGAACATTAAAATGATCTGTACAGAATAATAATTAAAAAAAAGCTTCCGACCCATTTAAATTGAAGCCACGATTAATTTTGTAACTGTGTTGTGTAATATAATTAATCATGTAGGCCTATCTGTTGTCAAATAAAAGAAGATAAATAATATCGTGTTTATAAGATACGTCGTTTTCCCCTTCCCTTTGTTATGTCTGTTGTAGATATTTTATTTAGACGGTCGGTTTTTACGAAATTATAACTGAGATGTGATCGTAGTGGAGAATATAGTTCCTTTTTTTGTGTGTATCGTTTGGGGAATGAGGTTCGAAAATGTAAGACGGAATTTATTAGAGACATAACATTCATCAAAATCATAAATACAAATAATTTTGTAGTCTTACATATTATTTGCATTAGTAAATATTTATATAATGAGGACTTGAATCATAGAACAGGCCTGTGTAAAAAAACTCAACATTTTCTAGGTCTACTCCTTTAGTCTTATAATATCAACCTGTTTTAGAAATAATGTTATTGAAAATAATATTTAAGAATGAATATTTTGATCCGAATTTTACTGTAGCGTATATAATATGTGATGTGCTTTTATTTGAAAAACAAAACAAACAAGTCTTGTAAAAATAAACTTAATCTTAATTACTGTACGGCTGTCTTAGCCGACGTACCTACTAAATTATAACTTACTAGCTATTAGAGCTCAAAATAAAACTAGGCCGTATAAAGAATTTCAAATGCAAACTTTTTGACAAATAAGTTATCATATGTTTATTATCTTAACTTATGGTCATTGATTTACCTCCAGATTTTTAACAAAAGCCTGACTGTACTTAGGGTGGGACTGTAGGGTAAGTGAGAATGGGTGTTTCTGCATTTATTATAGCAAAACCTTTTGGTTAAAATAAATCAAATATTTCTCCGTTAGAAACATAAACTTTAATTTTATTTACATGATGATATCAACAGTTGTTGATATTTGTCAAGGATGTCCTGAACTTATTCTCTCAATTTAAAAAGTTTTTCATCTAATGCGCTTTGCTCATGACCAGGGCTCGGATGTTTACGAACCTAAGAATCGAGAAATATGCATGCAAATACGCCCTTAAAAATACCAATATATGACCTAAAAATTAACAAATATACCCTAAAAATGAATGTTTATGATAATTGGTATTATTAAAATATGCCTCAAATCAAGAAAGTACTGGTAACGTGCAGTAAAGTAAATTGGCCGATCAATATTTAATTATCGATCTAAAAAGCTCACAATTAATTCAGAGAAACATTCTAAAGATAAATTGGGAGGACTTTTACAATATAAAATGCGAAGCGCTTGATAAATTAGAAACATCAATTCTTTAAGTAATTTTAATCGAAATATGACTTTATGCTCCTCAAAATGTGGAAATATGACTTAAAATTGCAAAATTGCTCAAAATAAAATGTGTATATTTGGAGTCAGGGTAGCATAAAAAAAGTTTAGAGTTCATTATGCATTAAATTCTAGATGAAACTAAAAATACGATACATCATAAACATCCAAACCCTACTAATGACATATATTAAAAAATTGTTACCATAAAATGAGGAAAATTAAACTCTACGTTTCTACTGGATATATATAGCCTATATATATAGCTATAAAAACTGCAAATACATTGACTTTTACTTTCGTCCCTGGCACTCCCACTTTGAATTCAAATTTTCCTCTGGTATGGATGTCTCCACCTTTATAGAAAATAAATAAATAAAATGTACATTTTAATATTAAACTAGCGGTATTTCATTTTCTTCTAACATTACCAATTATGACTGATCAAGGTTATTTTGGTCACACTCAAATATAATTTGAAAGTATTCGATGTATTTGCGAGTTTAGAAGAATCAAAGATCAACTTTTAATGACGATGTCGTACTCTTATATGATCGACTGAAAATTGACGTGAGATCAATCAGTTGATCGCAATCAACCTGTTGCTAGCCCCTAATCTAAAAATAATAATATTTTTTTGACGTTTTGTTGATTAATTTTAGGTTATCTTTAAACCCCCTTTTTTTAAATGAAAATTCTCCAATAACTTTCTAACACTCAACAAGTTAATAAGTTATTTATTTTACATTGCAATATTTTATACTATAAACTTGACTAACTAACAATGATGTCTTGTATTTTAGTTTTATTTATATCTAAATTCTTGATTTATGGAAATGTTAGTCTTTATATGTTGAGAATGATCATAGTTTAGAATTTAATTAATGATCTCAAAATTACTATCTTTCAATTTTAATTTGCAAAAACAGTTTGGATGACGAGCTGCCAGTAAAAGTGTAATCCATTTTGTACATTCATATTTTCGTGTGTTGTTTGAGTACTTTGCATTCGTATGGATGTGTTTTATTGAGTGAAATAAGCGCCATTTAAAAAGTGTATCTTTTAAAGGTTCTGTACAGTGATAATAAAAAATATATTTGGAATTCAATTTCGATCTTTTTTTAATCATTTTAAATAAGTTTGGCTCATTTCCATAGTAGATACAGTATATTTAAAACTCTTTAATTTACCTCAAACCATTGGGTTCATCATTACAATTACTTTAAAAGTATTCACAGTAAAATTCACAAATTATTATCAGACTTTCACTCGGCTATTACTAAAAATAATTAATTGAAAACGGTTTTTGAAATTTCAATCATCACACTGTGCAGTAAAAACTAGCTACCAATTTCATTTCCTAATTACGACACCAAGTGAAAATTTTAAGGGCTCATATATAACTCCGGTGAAGAACTAATTTAATATTGTGTTAACATTGGTAGATTGTAAGGGTGTGCCACTTATGTTTTATTTTAACAAAATTTTTTGTTAAAAATAGAAGGAAACATGGCTAAAAAAATCAATGTTAAGGGGGGAGTGTAGGGAATGCAAGCTAAGGGCAGTGCTTTTTCAGTTCTTTTAGCAGAATTTTTTTGGTCAAAATAAATAAAATATTGCTCAGTAGAAACAGAGTGTTTCATTTTCTTTACATGGTGATGTCAACATTTGTTGAATAGTTGAGATGAGTATAGCGGAGTTAGATGACTAACTTTTTAAATAAAGATAAAAAGTTGTCATTAAATTCCAGGACATCTTTGACAGATATTCAACAACTGTTGAAATCGCCATATGAAGAAAATTAAACTATGTATCTTCTGGATAAATATTTGAGTTCTTTTGACCAAAAAAAGTTTTAGCTATATGAACTAAAAAAACACGGGCCATTTCTCGCGTCTACTACACTCCCACCTTAAAAACAGTGTAGCCACCTCTGTGGCCACATGGTCTAAGATCTCATTCTCGCCATAGGCTACCCTGCCGATACTGGAGTTCACAAATACCGGTCAGATATACTGAGGGTTTTGTTTCTTAATTGATTTTACAATCTCCCTCTACGCAAATGTGGTTACACATTCTAGAAATGTGACCTTCGTAATACCTAATACAATGGCGTAATTAGTAAATATTCGTATAACCCAAAAGTGGTGCTAAAAAAAGCCCCAACATATTATCATGCAAAAAATGAGTAGAATTAAAATTAAATAATCTTGTTTTCCAACAAAATGATTGGTATTTTGGTTTATCTTACTAAAATAGAAATAAGTACAATAATTTTATACGCTATTTACTAAAAATTATGATATTATATATTACGTATAAGTCAGTGTTTTTTATTAACTAGATTTAAATTTCAGGTTCTTCCGCATTAACGCGGTCAAGGCACTTAACTCCAATTTAAGAATTAAAAATAAATGTTAAACACTATTTCGTAATGGAAAAACTGTAAATATGAAGACACTAGAGTGGTTTAGTAAAATACTATCCATAAAAATTTAAAATGCTAATCTTAAAATACTTAGAATCTTTAAAATACTGCATTTAGCACATATTTAATGAGTTGTGATTAGTTTTAATATGTGTAAATGTAATAATTATTTTTTTCTGTCTCAGATAATTTAGCTTAGCTAAATAAATGTTTCTTCTTTCATAATAGTTGACATGGCTGCCACTTAGCTTAAGTCATGCGTGATTAACTGTTTCTTCAAGCTAAGGTTTAACCTATCAGTTTTTAAAAGTCATGTAACATTTAAAAACAAATAGGCCTAACTTAAAAAACAATAATTTATAGTGTGTTACATAATATGTATTTTAATAAATAATATTTAATTTTAGTTTAAATTTATAATATTGTTTAATATGTTTAGAATGTAATATTGTCACAATTTAAAAAAAATTATAGATGATCATTTAAAAAATATTGAAAATGAATTGGGGTATTTTCGAAAATAATTATTGTTATAACTGAAGGTCTAGAATAAAAAAACATCGTGGACAGTTTTATAAATTATATTCAATAAGAATAGCCAACATTAAGAGGAATGCTACCAGACCACTAGAGCATTTTTACTTTCTCTCGACACCTTGAAGAGTATTGTGACAATCAAAGAATTCGAACTCAAGATTTTGATAAATTTCGACGTTTCATGGACCCCATGAAGCAAAAATAGTGGTTTACACAATGCTGTCTGTCTGTACATCTGGCTAGAACCGAAACAATTATTGAGTTTTTAACAATTGTCTATTTTAAGATAAAAGCGAGAGAGAGTCTGTGTGGTGCACCGTAGGCTACCATTTATTTTAATTTACCAATCGTTAGCAATACTGCCAATGACGGGGATATCTGGATTCTTATCCTAATTGGATGTATACTGAGGGTGGTTTTTCCTTACTTTTTTTCACTTTTCTTCCACACAAATTCGGGAATACCTCCTTTTAACACAATTTTACTCATCTCTAACACATTAGCATAGCTTCTTGAACGGGTTGTAAGTAATACGCGGTAATAACAATATAATTATAGCTATGTATACATAAAGGCTATTGTAAAATGTTATCAATGATGACAGCAAAAAATGTGTCTGAATTATCGAAGATCCTATGGAAGTTTGAAAATATATTTGCTCTATTTAAATAAATTTAGTGTCCAAGGTAGAATATAAGCTTTTAGGCACCTTTAACATCTGAAATATAGTGCCTCAAAGTTCTTCAGCATAACCAGAGCATAGGGTCTTATTCGTATCCCTGATGATACACTGCTTCTGTTTGTTTTGGGCGAGATGTTATTTGATTTTTCCGACACGTGTTTTCACCTCCTTTTGTGGTAGCATGATCTAAGCCTCTAAGGCATCACTCTAGTATTAGTCTTGCCTGCTGAAGACGGGGGAGAATGGGGTTCAAATCCTGGTCGGATCCGTCGAGGACGGTTTTTTTTCACACTCTCCTCATACGCAAATGTGGTTATATTACCTCTGAGATGCGTCCTTCCTTTAGCATAATTATAATCTATGCGTATAACCTGAACATGTAGTAAGATGTGATAAACAAATCAGACACTTTCTAGGGAAAATCTAGGCCACCATGGAGATTTCTCACTCAATCAAGGAAATGCTTATTCAATTAATTAGGCCTACTTCACACAGCAATGATCTTGATTGGGTTCAATAAACGAATAAACAGGAACGGTTGACTTGACGCATTTGGCAAGGCCAGCCATTATACGGCTCCCTGGGGAATAAATACCCTGTTGTCACGTCATCCGACTCAATTGATGGCGGGGTCTTTATCTCGCTAAAACGATTTTTTTTCTATTTACTGTGTGTTCGAGAATAATAAATGACCCCTTGTCATCACACCGCACGAAATGTATGTATGATCTATGATGTGTCCTTTCACGTTCGTATAGTTTTATCTAATGACGAGTGATTGATAGGTCTATAGCAGAATTCTGTTAGGAAGAACAATAAAACCATTTTAATAACTTAGATTCATATGTCAAATCATGTAATCTGCAGCTGTCGCCTTTAATAGTTCCTATCAACACCTATAAAATTATATTAATTATATAATTATATGTTATCATTGTTTCCCGCTAAAAAATATGTTTGTATTTTTCAAAACTGTTTTTCCTACCAGAATCCTACTGTAGTCTACTGTAAGGTATAGATAATACAGTGGTTTACAACATGGGGTTTGCGGTATGTTTGTGTTTGGGTCGCAATCACGGCTTATGTTTATGTTTAAGTCTACTTTTTTTTTAAAGGTAAGGATGTTGGGAAAACAAGAAAAGGTTTTTTTTTCAGCTTTGATAGAAAAACATTTTTTTGTTCAAAATAAATATACAATATTTATCGATTAGAAACATATAATTTAATTTTCTTCAAACGGTGATATCAACAGTTGTTGAATATCTGACAGGAGTATAGCGGCATTAGATGAAAAACTTTTTAAATTAATAGAAAAAGTTGTCATTCAATTCTAGGACATCCTTGATAAATATTTAAGGACTGTTGAGGTCAACGTGTGGATAAAATTAAACTCGATATTTCTATCGAAACAATATTTTATTTGGTTAGGCCACAAAACGTTTGATAAGAAAACTACAAAAAAATAACCTGAAATAACCTCCCTTACATTCCCGTCTTAAGTGTTTATAATGATTACTATATGAATGTAGAAATATATGCAATTAGAATGATAAAACCTGTTAAGTTACTGTATAGTTTGCTTTTAGCTTTCCAACGCTGCCAGTTGCTTTCTGACTTAGTTTGCAGTGATTGTTTCGTGTTTATGCGAGTAGCATTGCCAGAATAACTTCCAAAATACCCTATGAGATCGTTGATTATTGTGGCATACTAGTTCCATTCATGTAATCATGATATAAGCAATGTATAATAATTAAATAAAGCACGCGAACTCAGAGTCACGCTTGTTTGGTTTGTCGGGGATTTGGTCAAAATTCAAACTTAAACTCAGGCTACTAAGAGTAATTTTTCATAAACGGTCTACCCCTCCTTCCTATCACACAAATAAAGGTATATTTCCTCTAAATTCTACCTACCTCACAAGTGTAATCGAATGTTCATGGTCTAATACTCTAACGTGCTACTCTTGCAGTAGACTAGATAGCCGATGGTGGGGAGATAAAGGTTAAAATCCTGATAGGGTGTTTTTCCAAAATGGTTTTCCACTCTCCCCCATGCAACTGTGGGTATACTTCCTTTAAATATAACCTTTCCAATCCCTAATAAGCGTAATTAGTACATAAGTGTATATCCCGAACGGGTAGTAAGATGTGGTGCTAAAAAATGTGGATAGCCTGGACGGGTAGTAATATTCATTGAGGATAGTAATTTAGAGACTAGAATATGAGTGCTTGTAGGTTATCAAGGGGTCTCGACAGGGGCGGCCCGAGGTAAATTTTGTACCCAGGTGGGATTACTTTTCGGCGCCCCCTTATATGACGGGGGATAATAGGATAATATGGCGATAATCCCCAAAACTAACAACCTGGACCTAAAGTAGCCTAGGTGTGACGTGAACATAATATGAAGTGGATCTCCATAAATGACTATTATACAGTAATTACAAATGTTTCACTACAAAAATTGTTAGGATTGCAAAGAAAACTATTTATAACATATTTTGTAGACAATGTTCGCTTATTTAATTTTTATATAATGAATGGTTTAAGAAATAATTCAAAATACCTTTTTAGGTCACAATTTTTTAAGATGGCGGATGTAAATTATCTTTGAAAGAGTAACACTATATCCACTTTTATTGACCAAAAAACTATACCCCTATGTGCAATTTCATGTTGTTATCAAAAATTAAATAAGTGCTTGCTATGTTTAGTATCTCCACCATTACGCCCAGGTTACGTTAGGTTTGGAGTTGTGAGGTTTGGGAAATAGCTTAATATCATTCTCAATCTATGTTAGGTTATAATGGTGCTCTGTTTGGCGCCCCCTCAAGCTGACGCCCCGGGCAGCCACCCAGTTCGCCCAGCCGTTAAGCCGCCCCTGGGTCTAGATGGTCTCAAGGATAAAAATTGGGGTCAAACTTATTCTAAAGTTCGGAGACCATTGGGCTGGTAGGTTTTTAGTAGAAAGTTCTTATAAAAATGCGCTTCGGTGGTTGAATGGTCTAAGACGTCACTCTCTTTTAAGAGAATGCACTTTCAATGACGGAGAGTTAGGGGTTAGAATCCCGGTGGGGTGTGTGAGGATGGTTTTTACTAAATTGTTATCTCTCTTCCTCCAGGAAAATTCAAGTACATTTCCTTTAAATACAACCTTCCTCGTACTTAATGTAATTAGTACATATAGCCCTACTTATAATTTGAACGGATACTAAGACGCGTTGACAAAAAAAAAGCATTAATTAATTAGTAAATTATGACGTTTAAAAAATATGGATTATATACATATTAATATTACACACACTATATATATATTAGCACCGCGTCTTACTACCCGTTCGGGTTATACGCTTTAAGTACTAATTACGCTAATGGATTAGGAATTGGGAAGGTTGAACTAGAGGAAGTGAACCCGCATTTGCGTGGAGGGAGAGTGGAAAACCGTTTAGGAAAAATCACCCCCAGTTCACCCGACCGAGATTCGAACCT
>CABFOV010004025.1:0-38430 GCA_902141375.1 Timema poppense | reverse complement strand
CTAAAAAAAAAAAAAAAAAAGAGAGGAATTAATAAGTTGCATTTAAGTTTTCGCTTGTATCATTTATCAGTTATCATATTCAAACTAATTTTCTAAATAAAAGAAAATTTTACTTTAAATATGTTAAGAATTATTGAAATAACTTTATATTTTAAAAATTACAAGCCTATGACAGTGTCGTGTTGTTGAGTGTTGCAGTCATGTTCTCCGTCACATTGTCCCCATTTAACCAAGCATTATATTCTGTTCTACAAACTTCACATGAGAATATATTTCCGTTGATGCCAGACAAATGAGTGTTCTACTGAGTGATGAGAATAATTTACAGGTCACTCACTATCAACTACAGTATCCCCATGGCTTCTTTGGTGCTGACTGAAAGTTCACAGCTGACTTCTGACACTCAACATTTAGGTATATACCTACATTTTGACTGTCGGAAGTGACAGCTGCTAAACACATGTTTTTGCAGATCATATGGTTTTGGCGTAGGGATACATAATTTGGTCTGGTAACTTTTCAAAGCTGTCAGTCAGCACCAAAGAAGCCATGGGGCTACTGTAACTCTGCTTATCCAGCCAAAACTCCACAACACGACTTACTTTTCTATATTAGCTGGATATCCCATACTCTATGGAAACGTTCTTAAAATATATCAATGTATATTCATTTAAAAAAAAATTGCGTAGGGGCCTATCATGAATTCAATTAATCCGTATCCTATTTCCAAGAGCATGGATACAGGAAATGGGTGGACTAGTAGCTATTGCCTAACAAGTATATAGTTGTTAACCAGAATCAGTTAACCCCGTGCCTATGTTTTTTACTAGTCCATTCCACGAGGTATAATGGTTTTCTAGACACCTGCTTCGAAAAGAGCCCTTTCCTTTACCCCCTCCCCCTATTTCACCAATTGCCCCCATCAACAGAAGCGAGCCTAGCCTCTTTTATATCGATTCAAAAAAACACGTAACCATGATCCGTGTAAAAGGGTGCAAGTCCTGAAATCACGAAACAACCGCGTCTTAAGGTGGCTGCCTCGGTAAGTGAGAAATTTCCACGCAGAAGTTAGGTTCTAACGCAATATTTAATTCTATGACTCATTATTTCAAAATATGACTCACGACGAAATAAAGTAGAAAGATTCCTACAGGGCTCTTTTTCCTTAACAGCCTTATAGTTTTGAGTTTTATTAATAGAAACAAATGTGTGAAACTGTGACATTAGATCTTTTTCCACGATTTTTTTTTAAATTATATATTCGGAGCTATGAGACTAGGCTTGATAAAAAAAAAAAAGGCTCTAGATTTAGCCTTCCTCTAACAAACACAATGATTTTTTGACGGCTCACAACAGAAAAGTTAAGATATTTGAGAACTAACAAAGAGTTTTCCTATTTATTTTGGGATAAGAAGTTTTGTTGTTTTCTCTCCCCTATCCCTTATTGACATTACAAAGGGTGTTTGTAACTGAAGGGTTAAAGGAAGTATAAGCTCAGACAAAATAGAAAGGTATTTCCAGAAAACAACACAGATCCATTGTGTTTTAAGCTGTGTGCGATATATATTTTCTCGCCGAGAGAGACGGCCGCCTTAATATTCATACCGGAGTTATCCGCAAACCACACAAATGGGTTAGGGATGAGATAGAGGAAAATGCAACCGCAATTGCACTGAGGGAGGGTGGGAAACCATCCAGGATGAAAACTACCTCAATATACCCCTGTCTGGAATTCCAACCCTGACATGCCCATCGAAGTCAAACTTAATTAGATGTGACTGACGCATTTGCCCACATGTGGTGTTTTAATTAACATCCTCATCTTGCCTTTGTACGGTTTATTTCAAAAGATATGAAGGTTATGTAAATAACGCTTGCAAACAGTGTCGGGTCGTGGCTTGTAACCAGGCTAAGCAGAGTTAGTCTAAATTATAGCTGTGATGTGTTCTCATCATTCAGTGGGAACACTCGTTGGTCAGGTATCAAAGGAAATACATTTCCACTCGCTTCTGTGGCCGCATGGTCTAAGGCTCTACTCTCGCAGTAAACTAGACTGGCGATGATGGGGAGATCGAAGTTCGAACCTCAAACGGGTATCCTGAGGGTGGTTTTTCCACAATGTTTTTCTCCTCTCCCTCCACGCAAATGCGGGTTCACTTCTTTTAAACATAAACTTCCTAATCCCTAAAACCATTAGCGTAATTAATACATAAGTGTATAGACCGAACAGGTAGTAAGACGTGTAGCTAAAAAACAATTCTATGTTCAGTGTGTAGAGCAGAGCCTATGTATGACTGGTCAAATGGGGGGTAGAGTGGGGAGAAACATAGCACAAAAAAAAGTTTAGCAAACTCTGCTTACTCTGGCAACACTCTACGACAAGCAACGGCCTTATTTACGTTTGTCTGGTTTACCCGTTGATGAGATGATACGGGCCTGGCCTTCAAAGGAAATTGCTGCTCAAATTGCGCAGGGTTTAATTTGAAGAACGTAAGCGGTTAATGTATTCCAGTTTTAATGTCTGTACTCTCTTTGCGACGCTATTATAAGGGTGTTTTAGTCACATTTCCATGACGGTAGATTGGCTACCAGACTGTGTCATGGTACGTATTGTAAGAGACTCCCCGTTACAAACAAGCAGTCTTTTGTTTAGACCGGGGGTTGGCAATATATGGTCTACCGCGATCGACCTGTCGAACTCACGGCAATCCTACAGTCGATCACATACATGGTCGATCATGGAGTCTTCTAAACTCGCAAATTACATAAAGTTCTTTCAAATTATTATTATTATCATCATCATCACCACGTCTTACTACCCGTTCGGTTTGTACGCACTTACGCTAATGTGTAATGGTAGGGTGATTGTGAGATGAAATGGAGGACCTACAGTTTAACGTGGGATCCGAACCACGGTGGAGGCCTGGCATTCCACACATTCACAAGTTGTGATTAATACACGTCTTGTCAGAGGTGAAGCAAGGGTTTGGTAATCAGATAAATCCGTGCCGGGACCGAGGATTGAATCCCGGACCCCAGCACAGAAGTCCGACACCTTACCCCTAGACCACCAGCTCACCAAAATAACCTCGATCGTTGATTATCGGTAATGTAATAAGGACTTTAAATAGTTTACTACGATGATATAAGGCCTACCAGCTTCGGTGGCCCCATGGTCTAAGACGTCACTCTCGTGTTAAACTATACTGTCGATGACAAGGAGATCGGATCTAAAATCCCGGCCAGGTGGTTTTTTCCACTCTCCCTTCAAGCAAATGTGGGTAAACTTCCTCTAAATTCAACTTTCCTCATGCCTTGTTAATTAGTGTAGTTAGTAGACATACATATGCGTATAACCTATACAGTTAGTAGGACGTGGTGCTAAATAAAATGATAAATATAATTTTATTTATTCTATTTCTTTTCTAGTCGGGTGAAATTTGAATGTGTATTTTAAGGAATACATTATAAATATGAGATGTAATGACAAAAAAAAAAGCAAATTGTGGAGTGTATAAACAATGGAGCATCACAGGTTCGATCTTTAATAAGTTTTATACATCAAGTCTTGTGATCTGAAGCTGTCCATTTTGCTAGATATTATTCGATAGCTATAAAATAATAATAATAATAATAATAATAATAATAGTACCCATACCAGCGGTCTAACGCTTCACTCTGGTTTTTAGCGCCGCGTCTTATTACCCGTTCTGGCTACACGCGCGAGTGGGGGTGAAATGGCCATTGGTTACCATAGATTCAACTAGAAGGAATTGTAAACTGGTGGATTGGGCAATTCATAGTAGAATATTAATCTTAAATAAATACAATCAATCAGCAGCAGACTTCAGTTTAGTATAAGTCATCCAGCTGAACATTAGATACTCAGTTCTATATGTCCGAGATAAAATCAATTCTTAGTGAGAGGAAGAGAAAGGTTAGGTTAGTTTAAGTTAGGTTAGCGTTTCCCAATCCACCTTGTGAGGGAAATTTTGATGGTATCTTTGGGTAAAAATCAGTGCCCAATCCACCTTCAGCCCACACGCATATGTTACTAATTACCTTAGTGTGTTAGATATTATGAGGAAGGTTGAATTTATAGGAAGTGTACCCGCATATTTGGGGAGGGAAAGTGAAAAATCATTTAGGAAAAGCAATACTCATTACATCTTACCAGAATTCGAACCCTTATCTACCCGTCATCGGTAGTAGAGTATATTTCGAGATTGACGCATCAGACCATGCGGCAACTGAAACAGGTCATTCTAATATTAGACTGGATCAAAAGTAGTGGGGTAAGGTGGACGTACCGGGTTTCATATCCCAATTGGGGGTACTGAGAGTTGATTTTTCTAAATCGTTTGTCAGTGTCTCTACTCGAAATCATGGCTTCATTTACCGTAAAATTTCGCATTAATTGACCCTATCCCATTAGTATGATCTATTCAAGTAACCCGAACGGCTTCCAAAATGTAATGAAAAAAAATAATAAAAAACCACAAATAAAGTGGTAAGATGTTATAATTTTTTGAACCCAATAAAATATTTCTGAATTTTATAAAACTCTTTTCCTATAAAAATCTTAGTTTACGTTTAATACATTAATACAAAAATTACAAAAATCTTGTTAAAAGTGTACAAGTTAAAAACTTTTAACAAAAAACCTCTATAACCTCTTTTAAAAGTCCACAAGCTTGCTCTAACAACAGCTAACTACACATATAATAAAAGCGTTAGGTTAAGATATAAATAACAGCCTCCAGCGTTTAGGTTTTATCTCGGCCTACATTTTTTATATCATACTTTCAACCTGATTTCCTGATATGTCTACAAAGATAATCAGTCCAGTTTTTTTCCCCTTCCTTTCCTCTCACGAATTAAACAAAGGGAAAGGTGTGTTTGGATTCTACAATTTTCTTTTCCTCGGCGGTAAGTTGAGAAGGACAATTTTTAAATTATATAGTAAAAGGAAATAATTTTGATTTGGAGGTGTTGTTTTGAAATAGATACCGGTCATGAAGGACTAATAGTTTGACGAGGAAAAAATATAAAATTACAGCCGTCACGAGATGAAAAGTACTAAGGTATTAGAGAAAGTTTTTTTTCACACTTTTAACTAGTTTATATATTGTGATAGTTCTAAAATCAGTCTGTATCATATTCAAAGGACGTACACATTAAATTAATCTATAACAGCCATATTACATACCAAACAATCAAACCTAGAAATAGGAATTTAGTAAGGGTGTGGAATGAAGGTCACTTTTTAAATTTGAAGGGATATTTTAAACACGTGAAGCAAAGCTGAAACAGAAGTCGAAGAAAATGTTTTGGATGTTAGTCACATTACAAAACTGTTAAGGCTAGCACCCGCCTCGGCCAGCGTGAAAGTATCAATAGCTGTCAGGCCAAACGGCTTAAAATACAATGGTCTGTCTCATTTTATGGAACTACTTCTCTACTCTGTCTGATCTCATACTCCCTTTCACTCTTCACATACAATCACACTTTGTCAATTCAATAAAAAAAGAGGGGAAAGAACAAAATGACATTTCTTATTTCGAGGTAAAGAGGAAAGCTCACTGCTAGCTCTCAAATATCTTAACATTGTCTGTTGTGAGCCTATAAAAAATTACTGTATTTGTTAGAGGAAGGTTAAATTTAGTGCCTTTTTTTTAAATCAAGACTAGTCCCATAGCACAAAAAGAAAGAAAAAAAATACCAAAATTGTTTTTAAGGATTTTCACTAAATTTGTTATTGAAGCATAAATTAACATTACAAAAAATTAATTTAACTTAATTTACTTTAAGCAGATATTTCAGATTTTGATTATATATCTGCAAGTTGTTGATATAATAAATAAGGTATCATTGCAAAGTTAACTATTAAAGGTAAAGACTTTTATTTGAAATGTATAGGCTATTTATAAACCCATTATTGTTTGATCTATGAACAAACTTTTTTAAATGGATGTTTTTAAATGGGGAGCTAAAAATTTACAGAACTAATACAGTCCAAGTAATTAGGACATAAGTTTTTAAATCAGTAAATCCAAATGGGGAGCTGCTTTCTCAAATATTACAAAACTAATAATAAGAATAATCTACTTCTTGGTAATATTGAAAATTGTAGCTTTGTTTAAGATACTAAAAAATCATAAAAATGAACGAAAACCAAACCAAAGACTATCGAAAAGGGGGTGAAATTGTTGTATCGATTAAATAGTTAAAAATTGAGAGCAAAGCTAGCGCATGGTTAGTGGTTACAGTGCCCTTAAAATAAACATCTGCTGACAGAATGCTGTAAACCGTAATATTTCTGTTACAGTGTCTATTATTTCATTTGTAATGTTTTGTGAAAAGTGATGATCTTTTCCCATTATGTTTCTGTAACAATATATATAATTTCATTTCACTTATTGACTGAGTTATAAGTAAATGTTTCCACTTTTAGGTAAGAGAGGGAGAAAGTCTGTTCGGTGCACCGCAACATTTATTTCGTGTTCCGTTTGTTACTACCCGTCCTGGATATCCAAATAGCCTATTTACACAAAAATGGGTATGAATTGAAAAGGTATAATTGCAATGTAAAGTACTCACATTTCCTTGGAAGATGAGTGACATTTTTTTATTATATAAAATAACTCAGTACTTCCTCACTAGGAATCAAACCTTGACCTCTTGACCTCATTGACAAACTCACACAATAAAATAGTGACGTATTTGTCCACGTTCCCGCTCAGTGCGTCTCCGGATTAAGTTAATTATATATTTACATTGATTTGATAGTAAGAATTACCATCTCTGTGACCTTGTGGTCAGAACTCCTAGCTACCGATCCAGAGGTCACGCCTTCGATCCCCGGTGCTTTCAAATTTTTCTGTGACGCATCGGGTCGACTCAGCCTCGTGAGGACAAGTGAGGAGCTTCTTGAATGAAAAAGTAGCAGCTACGGTCTAGAAAATTGAGATCAATGGCCTGAGTGTTCGTTGTGCTGACCACATGACCCCCTCTAGCCGCAGAAGTTGGCACTATCTTTGCCAACTTATGACGGCCGCTCAGTCAATATAGTTCAATTTCGGGCTGACGTCATGGAGTTTTTTTTCGATAGTGAAAGTATAACTTGAAAAAAAACAGTTAGCAAGAAATGTTTGACATAAATTTACTTACGACTATCTATGATTTTTAATAGGTCTATAATAATTGGATTGGTATGAATTTGACATGAAAATTCAGGATCCTAAATTTTAATAAACATGGCCACTGGTAGTTGATAGTCTAAAATAAGCCTGACACTTATCTTTAGTTATCTCTAATGGATTTGAATTTTAATGGATCAGAGCTATGCAAGAAAAGTAATATTTTCGAAAAATTTAATATTAATGATCATCGTTTGCTAAAATTTTGATATGCCCGAGTGAAAAAATTATACATCTTCGTAAAGCTTAGCTTAGTTAAATTAGTGTAGATTTTAAATCCAATGCTGATTTATAAATATCTGCATACACTTTTACTTACTACTTATTTCTTACTTCTTATTTATCCCGTTCGGGCTATGTGCGTATTTAGCTAATGTAATAGGTTTAAATGTCTAAGCTATTATATTTTTTAGTCACAGTCATGGCCGCAGTTAAGTATCATATTCTTTAAATTGAAAAATGACACCTAAACACGAGAATCATACGTGGGACGTTTAGTTTAGTATACCAATGTTCTAACTAAGTTATAGGTTCCCAGTTTCAATTCCCGTGTCCAGGTGTCATTTTTCAATTTAAAGAATATAATGTAATAGGGGTGAGAAATATATAATTATAGTCACTTAAGAAAATAGCCGTCTGGTTGTTGTTTTTTTATGGAAGTGATGTCAATACTTCAATTAAAAATGTTTCATAAATGAGAAAATTAAAAGAAAAAAAGTTCCGTTCTCTTCATAAATTATGGTGGCGAACCAGACAAAATGAGGAAGGAAGGCGGTTGATTACGTCATATACACCGTATTCTGCTGTGTTCATGTGCTTGTGCCTACAATATATATATTTTTAAATTTGAAACTAAAATTGTATGCCTTTTTATATAGGTTATATAACTTAATTATTTTGATGGTCAGTTCTAGAAGATAAAAGGGATTATGATACTTTTTAATTCATCATGTCATGCACTATATTATATCTTGTTGCCACAACAGCGAAATAAAAGTTGTTGGGTTAATTTATTTTCTTCTTCTATAAATACAAGATTATCTGGTGGTTTAGGGGTAAGGTGCTAAACATCTGTGCTGTGTGGGTGGGGTTCAATCCTCGGTCCCGGCACAGATTTATTTGACTGCCAAACCCTTCCTTCACCTCTGACAAGATGTGTATTAATCACAGCTTGTGAATGTGTGGAATGCCATGGCCTCCACCGTGGTTTGGATCCCACGTTAAACTGTAGGTCCTCCATTTCATCTCACAATCACCCTGCCATTACACATTAGCTTATGTGCGTATAATCCGAATGGGTAGTAAGACGTGGTGCTAATAATAATAATAATAATAATAATTATTATTATTATTATTATTATTCTAAGAATACAAAATAAATATTTATTTTTTATTATTATTCTAAGAATACAAAATAAATATTTATTTTTGATTAATGAAATGATAGCATAAATATCATAGCTTATAATTACATTAAATGAATAAATAAACATTTTAAAATTATTTTTAACATTCTAAACCTTATAATTCTCTATACATAATAATAATAATTATTATTATTAGCACCGCGTCTTACTACCGTTCGGGTTACACGCACTTACGCTAATGTGTAATGGTAGGGTGATTGTGAGATGAAATGGAGGACCTACAGTTTAACGTGGAATCCGAACCACGGTGGAGGCCTGGCATTCCTCAAATTCACAAGATGTCTTGTCAGAGGTGAAGGAAGGGATTGGTAATCAGATAAATCTTTGCCAGTACCGAGGATTGAACCCCAGCCGCCAGTATAGAAGTCTGACACCTTACCCCTAGACCGCCAGGTCACCCTACATAATTATTAATATATTTTGACTTAGGGGACTTAGGGTAGTCTTCCTTGTCTATGTGACTTATGTCTACAAAGAAAATAAATATATAGCATAATATACGTGCCTCAAATTTAATATTTTGCATTTCAAATTTTTGTAATATGTATAATCAAAAATATTTAATTCATTATTATTACTAAATTTCCCGGGATGCTACGGACCACTTGATAGGCCGTTACGGACTGCACTTTAAGAAACACTGGTTTACACATTACTCAGTTAACGGCCCACAGGTAATCGAAGTATTCATCATTCACACACAGAGTTTATCCTAGGACTCGTTGGCAAGTATCGGCCTCAAGTTATCAGTAGGTCTACATTCCGAAAAACTTTGTGTGTGTGGAGTAGTGGGCTTCTCGCGAAAAAAATATTCTCGTTGTTGATAATTAAACAAAAAAAAAAAAAAAGAGAGAGANAAAAAAGAGAGAGAGAAAAAGGGCTTTTTGGGTTAAAGAGTGGTTACAAAAAATTAATACCTTGTCAAATATGATACTTATAAGGGAACTTTGATTATCAAACAATGAATATTTTAAAAACTATTTACGTATGAGCGAGGAATAATTTCTAATTTTGCTCAATTTAGTAGAACCGTTAGTAAGGAAACAAAACACAAGAATAGGAAGTGATATTAGCGTTGAAGAAAGATTGATTGCTACTTTAAGGATTTTAGCAACAAGATCAAGTTTGGAGGATCAGATCCGAATGGCACCAAACAATTGACCATCTTTCCTTTCCGCCTAAGGTCTCTATTCGCGTAGCACTTATCTTTAATTGTCCATAAATACAGATGTAATTGATATATATATAGATATATACATTTCCTTAAAAATTCTGGGTTTCGTTAACTAACTGAGAAAAAGTACTACACACATGTGATTTTAACCCTCAAACAAAAACTTGGCGCATCATCAGCGTTCTCGATAGACCTCTGCAATGAATATCTTCAAACAACACACATAAGAAGTTTTCAGTTTCGACGATTGGCCGGCAGGTCGTAACTTCTATAATAACTGCGAGTGAGTGATGATTAATAGCTTTCAGTCCGTGGAGCTTAAGGCCTATTCGATAACAACAAGTGAGTGGAAACCTTTATTCTGAAATATAATTTTAAATATGTGTTTTGGCTTGGAATTTGTAGAGTAAAGAATATACATGAATAAACTTGGTGTAGGAAAAATTTTAATTTTTAATCCTACTTATTAATAAAAGAAGACAATAATCCTACATTTTCAGTCGGTAGCAGGTCTGTATATTAGCCTAAAGGTCCCGTGTTTGGTTCCCAGCATGGCCGAAAAATTTATCATTCGTGAAATATGGTTTCACCCTTAGACAGTGATAAATTAATCGGGGACTTTGTGTATGTGTCCACCCTAGTCTTTAAGTTAGATTATAATCAATCATATGAAGCTACAACAAGCCTAGCAAGCTGATAGTGGGAAAAAAATGACTTGAATAAAAAAGTTACCCAGGCCATAGGCTGAAATAGAAATGGATGAAAAAAGCCTACATTTGTTAAAATTATTTGAAGTTCTAATATGGTCGATATGACTTATTAGTTTCTGAAATTTAGACAAATGAAGTCTTTCATCGAAATTTGACGACAAGATCTAGGCCAGAATTGGTGGGCATGGAGACAGAGACGTCAGTCTCTTCTTGTCTGGTTGGCCGTTGGCGAGGAGACTACTACTAGAATTCCGGTCAGGTGTTCCACTCTCCCTCCACGCAAATTCTGGTTCACTTCCTTTAAATTCAACCTTCTTCATCCCTAACTTATCAGCGTAAGTAGTACATGTGCGTACAACCTGAATAGGTAAAAATATCATAACTAAAATAAAATATTATCAAGTAAAAAGATACAATTTCTATAAAACACTCCGATGAAGATTTATAAGCAGTTTTAATTATATAAATTTCTCAATTTACACCTGACATTAAGGAAATAATTAACGATATTAAAAAAAATCGCATATATCTTATTTAGTTCAGTTTTATTGAAGCATAACTTACTTATTTTTATACAGTTTCCTCCTTTTTTATCTTTAATATGTAATTTTGTTTTATAACCATCGAAAAATTGTATTCTTACTTGGAGCACCATTCTTATATTTAAATTCTTAGTGCAGGTCTTCAGCCCAAAGATTATTCCAGGTCTGCACTAGATGAATTAAAAACATTGACCGGATGTTTTAAGTTTGCGTTGCAAAGCATCACTGGTCGATATATGTTAATTAATGTGCCACTAAAGCTGATTCTCTTTTGAATTGTTGGTGAACGTGTGAATCAAGTTTTATTTATTGGATCTAATCGCTGATCTAACTCTGCAAACATTTTATTCAAAATGTAACATGTCATAAGCATCTCAATGATATACAGGCTCAATCTATTAATACTTTTTCCTTAAAGGGAAGTGGAACAAAGATCTTTTATTATCCGTCCCTCTTTTCATACTTTCTTAAAACATTTCTCATGTTTCCAATTCATTATAAAACTTTTTCTTAAGAAAAAAACGAAGAGAGATGTGTAAGTAAAATCCGTATTGTAATAATCTTCTTGTCATTTATTTTTTATAACCTTATCCCTAGCCCCCTCCGAAAAAAAGACACCTTTCTTTTTTGCGTAACGTGATGAGAAAACTGAGGACCGAATCAATGGGAAAATAATAGAAGAGTTTAAANTTAAAAAAAAAAAAAAAGCAGGTTAAATTGATTATTCCGCTGTGCATAAGAATTCTCTTCAGTTATTAAGCCATTACGTGATTTATGAGATTTAGAAGCACTTGAAAAAGATGACGTAGGTTAACCTTTTTATAATAACTTATGATGCGTTCATTCATTGGGGAATTTTTACACCAAAGAGACAAAAATATTTCTTCATTAAAACTACATTTGTTAAATTATTGTGTAACGATGAAAATGAAAAGACAGTAGAAGAACTATCAGAATAAAAATTATTTGTGTTTCACTTATTTACAATCTTAATTAATATAAACAATATATCATCTAGTCTGGATTATCTGGATTCGAATCCCGGCTTCATGTATTAAGAGTTGTGTCTCCTAAATGGTTTCTCCCTCCACGCATATGCGGCTAATATTCCTCTACATTCTACCTCTATCCTTACCCTATTAGTGTAGTGAGCTAATATTGCTGGTAATCACACTAGAAATTATATACCTAGAATGGACTGCTAGAATCTGGCTTCCCAGTAAAAAGTAAATCCTCATACCTCTGTAAAACATTAATTGGCAAGATTCCAACCCCGATCTCGTCATTGGAAGACCAATTTATTACGATATTGACGCCTTAGACTATTCAATCACCAAAATGGGTCGTAGATCAATTTGAAGTTATTTAAAACGTTATAATTTAAACTATTTTTTAACCTGAAATCGGAATAAAAAGCGTTTTATATTGGAAGAAAGACAACTATAGTAATTTAAGGTGGGGTGCTAGTGTGCGTTAGTTTAAGGCAGTATTTTCGAAGTTTTTATAGCATAAACATTTTTTGGCCAAAATAAATCAAATATTTTTTCTATAGAAACATAAAGTTTAATTTTCTGCACATGCTAATCTCAACAGTTGTTGAATATCTGTCATAAGCATATTGGCATTTGGTAACAAACTTTTTAAATAAATAGAAAAGTCACAACATTCCAAAACACCCTTGACAGATATTCAAGAACTGTTAAGAGATTAACACGTGCAGAAAACTAAATTTTATGTTTCTATAGAAGAAATGTTTGATTTATCTTGGCCAAAAAATGTTTATACTATAAAAATTTCGAAAATACTGCCCTAAATTCACGCTCACTAGCCCCCCAACTTAAGTTAATACCTTGCTTTATTTTTTGGAAGATATGTCCAACCTTTATTTTGTGGTTTTTTTTAACGGGCAATTTCTAAACAGCCTGCTATTAGAAACAAGACTTATAAACTAACTTAATTCTTAAACGGACACATCATCCAGTCTCCCAGCCATTAATATATTACTGTGAAAAGAGATTTCTCAATTTCCCCACTGATGGTTTATTTTTTCCTATGCTGGGAATCGAGCCCGGAACCCTATAGTTTGATAAGAGGTCAAGCTACCGACTGAACTAAGGGTGGAGGTAAGAAACTGGAAGGAAATATAACACTTTAAAACAAAGCCACGAAGGGAAAACCAAAGTAGAAAACAAGAGAGGAAAAACCTTGAAAACAAAAATATTTAAAATATAAAAATATAAGTGAATACAAATTTACGGAACCACGCAAACATATCGACCTTAAGATGAGGGGGAAAGGAAGGGGAGATGAGGGCAATAATTATGCAATTTTTATATTTAAAAAAAATTTTTGCTCAAAACAATTCAAATATTGCTCCGGTAAAAAAAAATGAGCTTAATTTTCTACACGTGATGGTATTAACTGTTTTTGAACATCTGTCAAGGGTGTCCTGAAATTTAATGACAACTTTTTCTCTTTATCTAAAAAAATATCTCATCTAATGTCACTATGCTCGTGACAGATATTCAACAGATGTTGATATAATCATATTGTGAAGAAAATCAAAATTCATGTTTCTACTGCAAAAATAATTTATTTATTTTAGCCAAAAAAAGTTTTGCTATTAAAATTGAAAAAACACTGCCCTTAAATGGTATCTCTACACCCCCACCTTAAAACAAAACCACAAAGGGGAAAATAAAGAAGAGAAAGAGAGAAAAATATAGAAAAGAAAATTATTTTAAAATATAAAAATGTAAGTGAATACAAATTTACAGACCCGCGCATATATCGACCTCTAACCGCAGATCAATGCGCGTGACAATATCCGACGATGAAAGGTATCCCGGTGGTTTTCTTGAGCCACAAGTTAACCAGGTGTGTGTGTGTTTTGACTTTCTGAAAGAAAGGTAAAAAAAAAATGCCAAGCAGAGACTGACGGAGCTCATGGAACAGTCCGTTTCCAATAAGACGGAAGACGGGCGGACTCTTTTGAGGAAGGCGTGTGAAGGTGGTCGCGCGGCTTATTGGAGAGTTTGAAGCGGTCCGAAATTACAGGGCCGGGTGTCGGTCCCGGTGGAATGTGGACGGATCTACCGTGGGCCCCCCGAAGGGGGAAGAGGGAGAGTAACAACAGACGTGAGTTAGAGAGAGATAAGGAGTATGAAGGAAAACAAGCGTTCGTTTAACATGGAAACTTGTATACCTTTAATAGAACCTTGCCAAACTTCTTTCCCATTTAGTTCGTCCTGAGTTGCATACTAACAAGTATTAATGACTCCTCCCCACCTTTTCCCCAAAAAAGTAGCCCTTCTTCCTCCGGTGCTTAATTAACAAGAGGGCTAATTAGTTTGATACACCGAAAACACCCTCGCTGTCTTTTCTCTCCCTCTTACACAGTGAGACTGAAGATTTTTAATACCCCTCTTATTCTCCAATTGTTTCTGGGAATAATTTTATTAGTTTGGTTTTCAATTTGAGAACATAATATTCCATTTTTTTTAAAACGGATGTTACCTACATTTAACGTGGAAGGAAGTCAATATAGGATTTCCTATTTTCTTCTATTTAGGTACTATTCAGAGAAATTAAAAAATTAAACGTTGAAACCAAAATCATAAATTCTTTAATAAATCTAAAAAATCTTCTTACATGTACACACAATTAATTTTTTGATCTTGAAGTAGTTTTTTCGTGAGCCATTTAAAAAACATCTAAAACTCAGGCTTAGGCCTATTCACAAAAATGACCCGGACTAATCTTCCTGCCAGGATGTAGATTAAAAAGATTAATTTTCATTTCATTTACTTGATGTATTTAACGTGCACTTTCTGAACTGATTGATAATATCAGCACACGAGAATTTCTATGAGCCAGCGCAAAAGGGACTACCAATTTTGTGGGGAAAGGTATTTTCACATGATTTTCAGGGTTCTTATACATGCTAAAATTAACATCGGACCGACGAATTTACTTTCCCTCCGAGGTCAGTTGTGCTACGTATTTTTACCACTCAAGAAAAATCCGTCAAAACCAGCTGGGTTTGGACCCACAAACATTGGGTCCTGAGGCGAGCACTTTACCCCAAGACCGTCGAGGTCAACATTTTAATAAATCATAAAAACAAATGTCTATAATGAATAAGAAACGATAAAAAGGTATGGAATGCCGGTCAATGCTGTCTAGGAGCAAATATTAGAGCGAGTGCATGTACTCGTCAGCGGAAGAGTGAAAGTGTGATCAGTACATAAACAATATAGCTCACAAGGCGAACTACTTATTTTATTAACTATTCATTTTGTACATTTACGTCTTAAGTGTGATAGTGATTAGAGTTCTAAAGTGCATCAAGTTTAGATGAAGCCCGCTTAGTAAAATAGCTTCAAAATCACGAATTAGGGAAAATTGGATATTTCATATTTATGTTTTTTTTAACACTGCGTCTTACAACCTATTAGGGCTATATGCATATAATATGGGCCTACTGATTACCCTAATATTAGGGATGAAGAAGGATAAATTTAAAGAAAACGTTGAAATTTGTCAACTTTGATATGATAAGCCTAGAAATAGTTTTTTTTATTAGAATAAAACAATTAAGATTGGTTTGGTTGAACTCGAGAAAACGCTGTCGAAAAATATTGTAATTTTTTGAAATTGCATCCATAGTTTCAAATATGACTTTCTATTAACGGATAGGTTGGGGCTTGAGTCCCGGTTGTGTTTACGGAAACACTTTTTCCCCAAAAATAGTTTATCACTCTACTTTCCTGCAGCTGCGGGTACACTTCATCCTCATTTTACCATCCCTACACCATTAGTGGATATTTGTGGATAGCCAGGATGAGTAGTAAGACGCGAAACTCGAAATAAAAATGCCAACCATTGATACATTTGAATAACGAGCGTGTATTGTGTGTATTTAATATTTATTAGTCGGTCTTGGTGGTCTAGGGGTAAAGTGCTCCCTCAGGACTCGAGGTTCGTGGGTTCAAACCCAACCTGTGTCGAAAGACTTTCTTGGGCGATAAAAATCCGTAGTAAAACGTCCTTCGTACGGGTAAGTAAATTCGTCGGTCCTTGGTCGATTGTGGCATGTAAAATAAACCTGGAGGTTATCTTAAAAAAAAAGCATTTTCTGTCAAAATTGATAAGCCCTTTTGATCTTGATAATAGAATTATCTTGTGTTGATATAATCAGTCGGTTCAGAAAGTGCACGTTAAAGATCTCAAATCAGGGGCACCCGCAGGGGAGATGTTGAGGTTGTATAAATATTATAATTAGGCTAATCATGCCAAACAGTGTTCTTAACTAGCGCTCAAACGTGCCCCAAGCCAACAAACAAAGAGTTATAGAATATAAATAGTGAACTAATTACTAGCGCCCACCACCAGGTCACTTGCTGACTTAAGGGTTGATAGTTTAGCGCACGCGCGAGAAATTCCAGAAGCATTCGCTCTTCAAATCGTCAAAGTTAAGTATCCACCCACGATGTTATGTTATGTTGTATCTTTTATTTTCAGGAGACAAGGATTGCTTTAAAAAGCGTCTTTTGAGGGTTCAATTTAGTCAATTTTCCCTGAGGTGGACCCTCAAACGCCCTACTGTACTGGGGGGTATGACTTAACCCTAAGACAGCCAAGTTGCCCCCTTCCCCTAAGACAAATCATTCGGGTGCGCTTGGATCAAATAATAATAACAATAATAATATAGAGGTATATTAGATGGTTAGAAAAGTGGGTACAAATACCACCTTTCCACTCCCCCTTCTGTTCACCTATTTAAAAAAAAATTATAAATTGAAATTAACACCAGTTACAAAATGCCGCGGCAACTTGGCAAGGTTATATTTCTCTGCTATATCAATTTCATGTTCATAACATTAGACACGTTTCGCATTTGTTTGCAAATCTCCACGTATTATATATATGTTCAAAAAATATATTAAGAACTCAACAACAATCTCCTACCAAAATGTTGAGGTTAGAGCAAACATATTGTTTAATTTGTAGTTCATTATATTTGCACTTTGAAAAGGTAGAGTTTGAGATTAAATAGCCTACAATTTAAAAGTTAGATGTTAAAACCTTGAATACGCTAGCGCAATGCTGTTTCACCTCTTTGCTTAGTTTAATTATAAAGCAAAGAGCTCAAGGCGACAACCTTGGCAAATACATATTAAAGGGAAGCTGTGCTTGCTCAACTTGTTTGGTTAAGATGGTTTTTATTTTCACTACAACAACAAAATGTCGTATTTTTAACATTTACAAAACTTCGTAAGTCTAATTTACATTGAAGCTTATTTTTGTTTGATCTAGCATTGCGTAGCTAAGCCCATAAGCTGAACAGCAAGTTGAATTTGGAGGAAGAAACAGATGAAATGCTACATTTGGAGCATTGCTATGTATGGAGCAGAGACTTGGATTCTTAGGAAGAGGAAAAAGAAATACTTGGAGAACTCTTAAGTGTGGTGTTGGAGAAGTCTTGGGAAGATCAGGTGCACATACAGGGTGACAAAATAAAAAGTCCTACGAAGAGTGGGTGATAATAGAACCATTTTGGGTGTGATTCTTCGGCGCAAAGCAAACTGGATCGAACACAAACTTAGGAGGAACTCTCTTCTGTAGGACGTCATAGAAAGAAAGGTTGAGGTAAAGAGGATTTTAGAAAAAATGAGGACTCAAATATTAGATGAATTAAAGAAAAGAAGAAAATTCTAGAAGCTGAAGGAGACCTATCTTAAGAACAATGTGGGATATGCCTATTCTATTACACTGAGATGAAATGTACCTGAATTTGTCTGGAAGCAAGGTGGGGAAATCACATTTAGGATAAACCAATCTCAGTACGCTCATCCTGGTTTAGAAATTTGAATTCCTTGTTACCAACAAACCTTATCAGACGATGATGACAGTTTAGTCCGCGTGCTCATCAATTCGGGCCAATATTATTTTATTATTATTATTATTATTATTATTACTATTATCCAGATACTTCAACGAGCAAGGAACAGCATTAATGGTCTAAATATCAAATTAATTTAGTCTAGATTGCCATAGAATGTAATGTCAGGTCTCTAATCCCGTCTGGGTGTATCAAGGAGCGGATTTCCAAAATGTTTTCCTACAAATGCATGGTAATTTTAATTCTAAAATTCTACCTTCTTCACCCCCACCCCACTAAGGTAAATATGCGGATAGTTCAGACGAGGGGAAAGATGTGGTAAATAAATAAAACTATTTTAAGGCTAAGAAACTATTTTCTTCATGTTGATCTAAAAAATGAGTACACCGATTCAATAGCGAAGGAAAATCAAATTTCTACGGTTCTATTTTCATGTATTTAAGGTCATAAAAAACCGTTTTAGTGGCTGAATGATCTAAGGCGTTACTTTCGTTTTAGACTTTCCTGCCAAAGACGGGGAGATCGGGAATCGAATCCTAGTCAGGTCTACTGAGGGAATTTTTTCTTAAATGGTTTCCCACTCTACTGCCAAGTAAATTCAGGTATATTATCTTTACAATGTTTATTTATTCATCCCTACCTCATTAGAGTAATTATCAATCATATATGCGTACAGCCTGAACAGGTAGGAAAACATACTGATTAAAAAAAAAGACAGAATAAATTCAAAGTTGACCTCGGTGGACCGATGTTCGTGGGTTAGAACACATCCGGTGCCAGTGGACTTTTCTTGAACTATAAAAATATTTAGCACAACTTTCTTCAGATTGGGAAGTAAAGCTATCGGTTCCATGTAGACTGTGGCATGTAAAAAAAAACCTGGAAGCTATGTGAAAATACCTTTCCCGCCAAACTCTGTAAGTTCAACTCTCTATCATAGAAATTCTCGTTTAATGATATAATCAGTCGGTTCAAAAAGTGCACGTTAAATTCCTAAAATAAATAAAAATAAAATAAATTCTATGTCGTGTCCCTCTCTCCTCGCCGATCCCAGAGTGAAAGAAGTGGCGAGGCCTATAAACGTTGCCTCATAATATAACAATTAGCGCTTCGTGTGCGGATAAAAACAAACCGTGTCTCGTCTTCCAAGAGCAAGCTCGTGACTGCTGCATCTCGGTGTGGAGGGAATTAAAATGCATCTCATTCTAGGTTACACGCTCAATTAGACCTCGTTTAATTCGTCCGCTGGGCCGCGGTACAGATAGTATCAGAGCGGTACATGGTTTAAAGGGAGGCTGCGACGAAGAAATAAACTTGTAGGAAATCATATTTTTTGGAGCTAACCAGATATCACATTATAGGCCTACTCTTATTAGTGGTTTTATAGTAATATCTATCAAAAGTGACTTCTGTAGATCACATAAAGTGACGTACAAGTATTATTATTATTATTATTATTATTATTACCACGTCTTACTACCCGTTAGGGTTATACGCACTTACGCTAATGTGTAATGGTAGGGTGATCGTGAGATGGAATGAAGGACCGACAGTTTAATGTTGGATCCGAACCACGGTGGAGGCCTGGCATTCCCCACATTCACAAGTTTTTATTAATACACGTCTTGTCAGAGGTTAAGGAAGGGTTTAGCAATCAGATAAATCTGTGCCAGGACCGAGGATTGAACCCTGGACCCGCAGCACAAAAGTCTGACATCTTACCCCTAGACCGTCAGGTCACCCTAAGTGCAAATAGAACGCTATATAAAAGTGTTCGTTTATTATTTTATATTTTCTTAGCACCACGTTTTACTACTCGTTCAGTTTATACACTTATGTACTAACTACTCTAATGGTTTTAGGTATGATAAAGGTTATATTTATAGGAATTGTAACCTCATTTGCAGGGAGAGTGGAAAAACATTTTGGGAAAACCACCCTCAGTACAACCGACCGTGATTCGAACCTTGACCTCCCCGTCATCGGCAGTCTAGTCTATTGCGAGAGTAGCGCGTCAGATCACGCGGCCACCAAAGAGGATATTTATTTATTAGCACTACGTCTTACTACCCGTCCGGGCTCACATCTAAAGTAAAAATTATAATGTGTCAGGCACGAGGAAGGTAGACTTAAGAGGAATTGTGCCCAAATGTGTGTGGAGGTGAGGCAGAGGGACAAAAACATATAGAAAAAATAATACCCTCAGTAAACACAACTGGGATACGGACCCTGATATCCCCTTCATCGGTGGTACCAGTCTATCTCTAGAGTGACGCCTTAGCATTATACCATTCTACCTTATTAGCGGATTCATGAAATTAGAGCTATAAGCTCTTGTAATCGACAAATATGGTTCTTCGTGTGAAAATTGGACTGTAACTATTCGACTTCAAGCAGCATGGTTATCGTCTGTCGTCGATACGATACTGGACGATCGTTGTTGTTGATAAATAATAATATTGCGTGCCTAGACCTACGTCACTCGTAGCCCAGTTGGTGGAAATATTAGCCAGTATTTCTTTTTAGCACCACGTATTACTACCCGTTCGGGTTATACTCTTATGTATTAATTACGCCAGTGGTTATAGGGAATAAAAAGGTAATATTAATATGAAGTGTACCCACTTTTGCAGGGAGGGAGAGTGAAAAATCCTTTTAGAAACACTGATTACCAAACCCTTCCTTCACCTCTGACAAGACATCTTGTGAATGTGGGGAATGCCAGGCCTCCACCGTGGTTCGGATTCCACGTTAAACTGTAGGTCCTCCATTTCATCTCACAATCACCCTACCATTACACATTAGCGTAGGTGCGTATAACCCGAACGGCTAGTAAGACGCGGTGCTAATAATAATAATAATAAATAATAATAATTTTAGAAACACCACTCTCAGTATACCCAACCGGGATTTGAGCCTCAATATCCCCGTCATCGGCAGTTTAGCTTACTGCAGGAGTAGCGCGTTAGACCACGCGGCCACCAAAGCGGGTATTAGCCATCACTAATGTACCATGGCTCAGGGGACGCTCGAATGTACTAATTGTTCATCATTTCCGTGGAGGCTCTTTCCATGTCCCGATGAGATGAGGTGATAGTGAGTATGAGGGAGTGGAACCAGTGGAAACGTAATTTGAGACTAATTAACCAAACCCTGGTGATCGTTGGGGGTATTCCCCTTTTAGGAAAAATACCCATGATACCAGCTGGGGATAGAATCAGGGACCCCTAGGCTCGTACACTGACCAGTCACAGCACCACGGGGCCGGCTCAATAAACTCCACCGAAAGGACAACGACATGAACGGTTTCGAGCCATGATTTCCATTCCACCCAAAGAGATCCTAACTAGTCATGACTCGGCCGGATGACGGTCAAAGAAGTGATACGACCTCACCGGTAGTAATAAACTTCCTCCATTTTCTCTCACTCCTTCTTCACCATATCAATCACTCATCAAGGTGTTTACCTTATATTGGATTGTTTTACTAAACAAACAACCAAACGACGGATCATCACTCGTTGAAATCTCAACACCCAAAGTAGGTGCAGTTGTAAGCGCAGAAAAAATAACATCCGGATAGGAGTTAAAGCTACAGTAGCCCCATGGCTTCTTTGGTGCTGACTGACAGCTCACAGCTGACATCTGACCGTCAACGTTTAGGTGTATACCTAAATTTTGACTGTCAGAAGTGACAGCTGCTAAACACATGTTTTTGCAGATCATAGGGTTTGGCGTAGGAATACATAATTTGGTCTGATAACTTTTCAAAGCTGTCAGTCAGCACCAAAGAAGACACGGGGCTACTGTAGAGTTTTGTCTTGGAGCATTGCCAGGGTAAGCAGAGGCTGTTAAAACTGTAGTCTACCTATGATATTACCCGATTTGACTAATCACACATTTGCCCTGCTCTACATACATCACATGGGGATATATTGTTGCTGATACCTGACTAATAAGTGTTTGAATGGGGGATGAGAACAAGTCACAGGTACAGCTCAAACAATCTCTGCTTACCGCGGCAACAGAATACAAAAATACACTGGTTAAACCGCTAACTATCCAACTTTATTCAACAACCACTTTACCAACTGAGGTGTAGGTACTTGTTAGGGTGTCGTTTAACAGTAGGCTATATCAAGTCAGAAATCTTAGCTCAGTCGGTAGAACATAGCCGTTCAAAACATATACAGGCGTAAGTGATTTTCCTCAACGTTTCAGAAGAGCGAAAGTAAAAATTGTGTTTTTTTCCCATGCGCTCTCTCAACTGTACTTTTAAAAACTATTGCTTTCAAACTATGTATGTAAATGTTTTGAAATGTTTAAATTCTAATGCTATAGTGATATTTTTATTAAAATCTTATTTTTTAGACTAAGTATGTAAATCAGTTAGGCCCCTTTGTATCGAGATTTTTTTTACCAGTTATCAAAACTTACGCCCAGGGTATATTAATGAAATAGTTAAAAAATACTGCATTTTTATTCATAAGTTTTAAAAACCTTTTTCATATAATTTCTATACACTATAAGTGTAGGCACTTAGTACAATCAAAAGCTATTTTTAATTTATTTTTGAAAATTGAAAACAGAAATTCTTTCTTACTAAAATTTCTTTGTCCATTGCTTAAAACATAGCTATTATTAAACAATAAAATAGTGGTTTAAAATTATCATAACTTGATTACATTTTAAACGCCCTTTCTTACTTAAGGAAACTAATGTATATGATAATATTATAATTAAAGAAAATCAAAAATACCATACAATTTCAAAAACAGCAAAATGTATCACCTAAACCTAAACTATACAAAATATTAATTAAATATAGAAATTAACATTACTAACAGTTGCCATGTATTATCAATTAAACTGTTTGATTTTAATAATATGTTTTGCACGGGACCATCTCACTAGTTATGAGGCAAAGACTTGTAAATTTGACAAACTCCGAATTCCTCACTACTGGAGTATCACCTTCACACAATGACATCAAGTCCTTAAATTTGTCAACTGATAATTTCGGTGGTTCCTTGTTTAGCAAGCTTAAGTCTTTTTTCAAAGGGTCATTCAATAATGTTTTTAGGGTGATTAATCAGTAATTCTTTTGCACGTGGCATGTTTAAAAAAAAGATTTTCGCTGGTTCTGATTTCCTTACTTGAACCTCAGCCATTTCTGTCCAGCAGAGTGACTGACCAGTTTCATTGTCTTCTCTTATTTGTAGTATTCTCAGATCCTTGGACAGCTGTTTGAAATCTTGAAAGTCCTGGGTATCCATTTGATTGAGCTTATACGGATTCTTACTTCTTGCAAGCCTCATTACTGGGATGAGATGAGAAGGTAAAAATAGATCTCCTGAATGGGACAGCATACCCAATAGCACTGTTTGCTGAATCTCCCTCGTTTTCGACATGGTAAAGCTCGAAAAATCTCAGGGTGATATCATCAATGGCCAAATTGTTGACTACGTATAGCATCATCGTTACTATAATAGTGTTCTTATTTTGGCCAGAGCTTCGGTCTGAAAATAAACTTACACTTTTAGCTTCTTGGAGAGCGCAAGATTTCAAAAACAGATTCACGCAAGAAGATATTTCAGAGGTCCCACATTTGCTTATAGCTTTGTGCCATGTGTAACAGTTGCAATATTTACTACCCAGATTGTAAATTGTAAAATTAAAGACTGCCAAGTGACGTTTATAGAATATGGCACTTTCATTACTATTGGGAAGGTATATTACCTGTTGCAGGTCAAACACAACAGCAACATATTTTTTGTCCAGTATTGCATTATGTTTGCAGGTATCCTTTATCTCACTCACCTATTTATTTTCATAAATGTGCTTATTATATTTATCTTGGAGTTTTTCCTTCACATAGCTATATCCTTCCTTGTACGTCATGCTTAAGCTGCACTAATCTATTTTTGGGCGGTGGAAACTAAAGTTCATTTTCTTGAATATGGTGCTGTAAATACTTATGCTGGCTACTTTCTTATCAGGGTTCTCCTTGCAGAACATGCTGTACATTCTATTCAGATTGAGGTCCTCATGTAAATACTCTCTACGGGTACCTGATCTAACATAATGAGATTCAACGCTATGGGATTTATTTATGTGATTTACAACAACTTCTCTTAGCTTAGTATCATTTTCAACCATGGATATATACCTATCCCCTCGTTTTTCCGGTTCGACAATTCCAGTGGATTCTAATTTCTCAAGTGACGTTCTTACAGTTTTTCCACTTACCACAAGATTATTTAAAAAGAAAACTTTGCACGCTGAAACAGGTTTTCTATTCAGTGACAAAGTGTAACGCACGGTATTCTGTCTCTTGGATTTTTCAGTTTTGGTTAATGTACTACTGTTGCTTACCTCACAATGAATTCTCTGTATTGCAATAGATTGCCTAAACCATAGTAGGCGTTAAAAATGTTCACTCTCCTTTCTTCTGTAAATTCATTGCATTGTTTCCCTAAATCTTTTACAGGAGATTCCTTTGCATTAATTATTCTTGCATTACTATAGGGGCAACAATGCAACATGATTTATGTCTAATCTAACACTTTCATGCATTTATAAACTCTTTTTCAATTTCTTTTGATTCACACGACGTCTCTTTGGCTGTGGTTGTTCACACAATGATCCCTCCATGGTAAAATCTTCAGGTTGTTCTGATCTAATGTTGTTAAAATCTTTATTATTGTTATAACAATCCTCATATTTAATGAAATGAGCATAGCACAGCAGGATCAATAATTTAACACAGGCAGCAAATATTTCATCACTAGGGTCTTTTGATTCACATTTATTGACTTTTTTTTAATCAAATTTTGTTGTCTGCTGATATTATCTTCAACAATGCTGGTAGAAACTTCATCATAATTTTTCTTTCATTTTCAACAACGAGATTTGCTGTGATTACTTTTCATGGTAAATGTATGTTTTAGTTTGATTCTGTGTGCCGTTTAAGTTTTTTTTCTTTTTTCGCTTGTTTCCCATTTCAATACTATATTCTTCACTGTCATCACTTTGTGATTCATGTTCACAGTGTTCTTAATTTGGCAACATTCTGAAAAATTTGGATCAATGTTAGAATCGTCACTTTCACTACCACCAAATAAAGACATCTCTTCATTTTCATCACTGTCCGATTCTATAGAGCTTTTTCTGTTCAAATCCTTTTTCTGCACTTTAATAATTTATTATTGAGGTAGATTGTCTTCTAAAATAATATATTCATCGGAAGTTACATGTATCCTATTGCCTGAATCTTCCATATCCATTACGCTGCCGTAGTATAATTTTATTTTATATAACATTTTAACTTAAGTACCTTTTTTTTTTATTATATCTCCTTTAAGTGGTAGTAAATCCTTAACAGACACTACATTACGTCTGACATTTTTTCATTTAATTAAAGCATTCATTTTGGTTTATTTTAGATCACAGTATCAATCTGAAACAAAACACAAATATTAGATAATTCATTTACGCCAGATTGTACTTGGTCTAAAATACACTATGAAAACTCAACACAAACAGGTGTAAGGTAACTTATGCCGGTTTGTTTTATGACACATGCCTCTAAAATCCCTTACACCTAGTGCCAAATTCATCTTAACTCCAATACGGTTTGGAAATCACTTAAGCCAGTTTGTAATATGGAAGATCATGTCCTAAAATGCCAATAGCCAAAATAACTCGAAATCGCAATTTTGTCACTTACGCCTGTATGTATTGTGACCGGCGTACATGCCTAATAATTCAAGGGTCTTATATTTGATTTACGGCATACCCAAAAACCTTAATATTGGGTTTCAGAGTGATGAATTAATGACCGATTGTTTTAGTTAGTTCTTGAATTAAGTTAATTTTTAATTGATATTTTAGTTAATTCCATTAGATAGGTATATAGCGAAACTAAGCTATAGTACACCCAACCGAGATTTGAACCAGGATGTTTTATTTACTGAATCTGTTCTTGTAAAGTCATCGTGTTGTATATATACGCTAGTTTTTCGTAAATTCTGCTTTTTTACAAATTGTGTAATGAATTTTTTAATATTCTTTTACTCACAATTACCCTTCTCTACTAAATTTAACTATATTATTCTGTATAGTTCAAGTTTTCGGCTATCCTAGGTAGTCTCGGTCCAATACACCTCAAATTATAGGGAGACTAATGTACACTAGTAACATCCTAGTTATAAGACTAGTTATAGAGGGTGTTACAGAAAAATATTCGGGGCTTTAGTATCTTGTAATGTTCATTAGAATTAGTAAAAAAGCCTTACTAAACCTAGGTCTGTAAACCATGTCACACAGAGATACAAGCAATTTTGTCTTTCGATAGTAAAAAGAAAGAGTGGGTTACAGGGAGTACATGAGATGGTAGAAGAAGCAAGACTGACAAGGTATGGGCATGTAATGATGCCAAATAAAAATGATGGGAATGAAGTATGTAGGGAAAAGAACACGAGGGAGGTCAAGAAAGAGATGGGGGGAGTGAATAGCAAAAAGTGTGAAGTGAGAGGAGAGGAATGGAAGTAATTAAAGAGAACGAAGAGTGGAAGGATAGAAGAAGGGGAAGGCATTTTATTCTACTGACTTGGTCACAGACTGGAAACAGTTGTTGATGATGATGATGATGATGATGATGATGATGATGATGATGATGATGATGGTGGTGGTGGTGGTAATAAAAAGAATTAGTATTAAAAATGAAATACTATCTGCGTTTACACTACATAAATCTATCACCTTATCACTAAGAAAGGTATTCTACGCGTTGTACTTCCATTTACACATACATTTAACATATTCAAATCAGACTATTGAGTGCTATTAGAAAATTTCTTGGCTTCGTTCAAATCGTCCAACAACCATTTTCAACTCGCTGTTGTAAGTTTGCTAAATCATTTATTGGAGATGAGTACACACAATTCTTTAAGTGTCCCCAGACAAAAAAAAAAGTCTAAGGGATTATGGTCAGGGGACCATGGGTGGGCGGTAGGGAGGGGGGGACATGCGATTGGACTTAACCTATCTTGTATCTTTGTGTAAACTTGGTTGGTTGCTTTACTAGGGTTTTTTTTTTTACTAATTTTAATGAATACTACAAGATCCTAAATTCCTGAATCCTTTTTTTCGAACAACCTGTATATCGAGTTTACTTCTTTCATTCTGAAAAATAGTCGTAATATCAACCAACTACTCTGTCGATCAATACGAATTAGATCGATTTATTTTCTACTATGAAAAGGTATACTTATAAGTGATTGTTTTATCGAATTGATTGCGCTCGTTCTTCGAAAAGGCAATCTTATTGAGAGGTGCAGGAGGGAAAAACTGTAAAGCCACCGCGCCATTAAATAATCATTCAAGTATCTATTACATTATTTATATATTATGATCTGAGGACTTATTTTATTCCTCAAGCCAAGAATAGAATTATCATTACTATGCAACAACAAAGGAAATAAAGTTATAGTTTAATGCACTTAAAATGTCATCAAGTTCAATTCACAGTCTATAATATTTTTGTGTTTTACCTTTAAAAATGCCAATGTTATGATTATTTTTTATTGTATGATTATAACTACTATAATAAGTTCAATAAAATATCTATTGATCCACCTCGGTAGCTGCATGGTCTAAGGCTCCACTTTTACAATAAACTAGGCTGCTGAAGACGGAGAGATCAGGGTTCGAATCCCAGTAGGGTGTACTGAGGTTTCTTTTAGCACCGCGTCTTACTATCCGTTCAGGTTATACGCCTGTAATGAGGTTGGTTTTTATACTAATAGGTTTTACCCTCCTCCTACATGCAAATGTGGATACACTTTCTCAAGATTCAACTTTTTCATCCCTTACGCATTAGCGTAATTATTAGTCCTACATAGGCGTATGACCCAAATGGGAGGTAAGACACGGCGCTAAATAAAAAAACAGCTGTTGATAGTTTAGTTTTTTATAACTGTATATTATTTTGACGAGTAAATTTAGTCTTGTCGTTGTAAGCTATGTGGTGTGATCAGCTGTTTAGCAAATAGTTACACAAATTGTATTAATATTAATAATATCTATCACTATAAAAATCACATTGAAAGATGGTGTAAGAAATATTTAATATTCATGTTACACATTACCAACTAAAGAACCCGTCATCCCACAAAGGATATCTAAATTAAGATGGTAACATATCTCATAGCAGGCGACACCTCTTAGGGAGGTTTTCAGGATTAAAAAAAAACAACTAGTAAAATTGAGACCAATGAAACTGTTTTACCATATTTTAAAAATTACTAGAAAACTTAAAAAACATATACTTGAAAATTTAAAAAAAGTTATTTAATCTATACCAATTTTGCTGTTGTCAAATGAAGAATGTAGAAAACCACATCTGAATAAGTTTTTTCGTTCGAGCGTCAACAAGTATTTAATATCCCCGGTTAGCCGGCCATGAAACACGCTCTTAAAGAGCATCATAGTATGACTTCTGATTCTTAAAAAAAAAACATTGCCGAAGGTTTTTCTTTAACTGAAAGTTTTATATCTGAATTTGTATAACTGATTTTTCTTGCCAAAATAAAAATGTTAGTCGAATTGATCAAAAACTAATGCTGAATCCTCAAAATATATTCAACACCTTTTATATTATTATTATTATTATTATTATTAGCACCGTGTCTTACTACCCGTTCGGGTTATACGCACTTACTCTAATGTGTAATGGTAGAGTGATTGTGAGATGAAATGGAGGACCTACAGTTTAACGTGGAATCCGAACCACGGTGGAGGCCTGGCATTCCCCACATTCACAAGATGTCTTGTCAGAGGTGAAGGAAGGGTTTGGTAATCAGATAAATCTGTGCCGGGACCGAGGATTGAACCCCGGCCGCCAGCACAGAAGTCTGACACCTTACCCCTAGACCGCCAGGTCACCTAACACCGTTTATAAGATAATATAATAAATTACTGCTTGACATCCCATGTCTACTAGATATTTCTCCTGCTCTGGATGCAATCAAACTTTCTCAGGGACTGGGATGCCACTTGATCTACTCATCTGCGTAGCCTCTGAGCTGTCTTCAACCAACCATCTCTGCCGCTGTGACATCAGCAGTGTGTATTTAACAGAACGTGTTGGTCTTGTTGGCTGTGGATTGATTGGTGCTCAGTATAGATGTATAAGTATTTACCTATATAAGATGCAGAGGTAAGTCAACTATTTTTTTATAGGATCTGATATTTTAACCTTCTCCTGAATTATCAGTGAAAATAAATGTTGTTTCCGAGAGTTGATTGTATATCCACCCTTTTACATTTGAGAGTGGTAAGAAATTTGCTCTTCTTGGAGAAGAACAAAGTTTTGGTTGGAACATCTTTGTAAAAAACGAGGGCCTTCTGATAACCATGTCCTGAAAGTGGATAAGTGGCTGTGGCTGTGCACAGAAAATTGTAAAATTTTAGATAAAGTAATTTACACTTGTGTAAATAGCAAGACTAATCATCATTGCAGCGTGAAATGGGATTTACATAAAGCGTTGCGAAAATCTTAAAAGTTTTACGAAGCAATCAAAATTGGTAAAATTGGTACATTTATTATTTTTGGGTCATATCAATGGGTGAGAAAGTACCAAACTCTTTAACTCATAACATCTACGCTATCAGCAGTTTTTTTTAAACAACTACTACTACTCTTTTGTTATTTTAAAGAAACACTATTTAAAATTTATAAAACCTCATATTAACTATTTTTCCTTACTAAATTTTATAGTGATATTGATTGTTTATTATAGTAAATTTGAAACAAATTAACTCAGGTCCTGACGTGATGTTATTTACTTCAATAAGCCTTTACTTCATCTGTCACGTCTTTGTTTAACCTACCACTAGGATTTTATTAAAATTTAGAGTGGCAGATTATAATTGACAAAATATAAGATATTTGTTTATAATTATATATATATATATAATTATAAACAAATATCACCGCGTCTTGCTACCTGTTCAGGTTATACGCATTTGTGATAATTACTCTAATGGGTAGGAATGAGGAAAGAAGCATTTTAGAGGTAATCTACCCGTATTTTCTTGGAAGGAGAGTGGGGAAACCATTTAAGAAAAAACCTTCAATAGACCCGATCGGGATTCAAGCTTCGAACTCTCTGTCATCAGCAGGCCGGTCTTATACAATACACGCCTTAGACCATTCGGCCAATAAAACGCTATAAATTTGAACCACAATTTTTTTAACCCTATTTTCTAAAAGTTTATTTCTATAAAAATTGATTGAACTGTAGATGAGACTTTACATCGGATATGAGGTACATAAAGTTAGCCCACTAAATTCTCTAAATAATTTAAACTTTAAATAGTCATTTGTGCTCATATGTGCCCTAGGTTCAGTATTTGTGCCAATAAATTATGCCTGTGGCCCAATTTTAATGTGGCGGGCTAGCTTGATATTCGAGTTGACGTGCCACATTTTAAAAACAGAAATTTGTCCATGCCATTTATTTATGCTTAAACAAATTTTTATTTCGAAAATATGGTTAGCTAACTTGATGTACTGTACATTCAGATATTGATAAAACGGCGAATAATGGTTGAGCTATGGGACCCCTTGTCCCAAATGTTCATAGCTTAGTTGGACCACGTTCAGTGACCAAGAGGATTATCGTCATAGTTTAGTTGGACCACGTTCAGTGGCCAGGAGGATTATCGTCATAGTTTAGTTGGACCACGTTCAGTGGCCAGGAGGATTATCGTCATAGCTTAGTTGGGCCACGTTCACTGACCAAGAGGATTATCGCCATAGCTTAGTTGGGCCACGTTCACTGACCAAGAGGATTATCGCCATAGCTTAGTTGGGTCACATTCACTGACCAGGAGGATTATCGTCATAGCTTAGTTGGGCCACGTTCACTGACAAGGAGGATTATCGTCATAGCTTAGTTGGGCCACGTTCACTGACCAGGAGGATTATCGTCATAGCTTAGTTGGACCATGTTCACTGACCAGGAGGATTATCGTCATAGCTTAGTTGGGCCACATTCACTGACAAGGAGGATTATCGTCATAGTTGGGCCACGTTCATCGAGCAGGAGGATTATAACAGATAATAGACCTGTAGGTAGATATGAATTCAGCTACACCAATATTTTTGCTATTGATTAGGTTAGGTTTGTTTAGGTTTTAGGTTAAATTAGCTTAGCCCTTTGTTGTGTCTTACTATCCATCACTTGCTCTTTTTCGCTCATCTCTAGAAAACATTTACAACCACCCTAAATGGAGCGCCACAACAGCTGGGACCGGATAGTACACCAGTACACCTTGTTTACAATCCCCAAGAAGGAACTCGTGTCCCAACTGTAATACGCCCAACTAAACAGCTCGCGGGCATTTTTCTGTCTCGTGAAGCTAAGAAATACCTGTAGCTTGAGGACTACTCTGCTGACCGTGGAAGATTTGGACCGACAGGTAAAAGGAGAGCGAGGAGGAGGTGAGTCAAGGTAAGAGTCAGGTAAGACCCGCGTTGTGATCTCGTGAACTTACAGCGGTGGGATGAAGATAGGGCCTCCCCCTAACGTCACGCTGTCTGGCGGATACAACCTTGGTGAAGGCCCTCCTGTCTTCCGAGAAGCGGCGGGCGCGTGCGACGTTGCCGCATCCTGCGTCCAGGCGTGACCCTTGACACACGGACAGAGGGCCGAGGTGACCAGGTAAGAGGTGAGATAATTATTTGTTGTCGTATTTCTGGAGGGAATGTAGGAAACGCGAGGTAAAGCCAGTATTTTTAAAATTTTATGTAATTTTCCTAGCACCACGTCTTTCTACTTACTACTTACTACTTGTTCAGGTTATACACAAATTACTAATCAAGCTAATCAGTTAGGAATGAAGAAGGTTGCATTTAGAGGAGGTGTATTCACATTTGCGCGGAGGAAAAGTGGAAAACCATTTTAGGAAAAAAACTCTTTTCGGTCAAAATAAATAAAATATTTCTCCAGTAGAAACATAGAATTTAATTATCTTCACATAGAGATATCAACAATTGTTGAATATCTGTTATGAGCATAGTAGTATTAGATGACAAACTTTTTAACTGAAGAGAAAAAGTTGTCTTTAAATTTCAGGACATCCTTGACAGACATTAAACAACTTTTGATAATACCATCTGAAGAAAATTAATTTCTATGTTTCTACCGGAGAAATATTTTATTTATTTTTGCCAAAAAAAGTGTTGATATAAAAATTACAAAATATACTGCCCTTAACTCGTGTTACCTACACTCCCAATTGAATCACCTCAAATAATACGTATCCTAACCCTTCCTTCACCTCTGACAAGACATCTTGTGAATGTGAGGAATGCCAGGCCTCCACCGTGGTTCGGATTCCACGTTGTACTGTAGGTCCTCCATTTCATCTCACAATCACCCTACCATTACACATTAGCGTAAGTGCGTATAACCCGAACGGGTAGTAAGACGCTGTGCTAATAATAATAATAATAATAATAATAATAATACGTATCCTCAAGGGGTAGAGATGGTGGCTGTTTAGAGGAAATGCACCCACATTTATTTATAGAGGGAATAGGAAAACCCATAATCACGAATCACATGTGCAAAACCACATCACAATACACCCGATAGAGCTTGGCGCGTCAAATTCCTCACCGCCTGTCAAACCAGTATATTGCTTGCCTAATGTCTTAGACCACATGACCATCTGTGTAGGAAAGGACATAGATATTTAAGTTTTTCACTAGGAAGGATAAATTCCCTAAAGAACAATTGTTATTAGAGATGTCGTGATATCTGTTTTTATCGATTCCGATTCTTAATTTCAATCTAAATTTTTCGATTTTTGATCTCAATTCCGTAACATTTCCTAATTCATTATTTTTCCAAGCATCCAACCTCACATAAAAACATATTTATTATTATTATTACTATTATTATTATTAGCACCGCGTCTTACTACCCGTTCGGGTTATACGCACTTACGCTAATGTGTATGAGATGAAATGAAGGACCTACAGTTTAACGTGGAATCCGAACCACGGTGGAGACCTGGCATTCCTCACATTCACAAGATGTAACATATTTATTATATTTCATAAAGTTAAAAAAAAATTTAAATAGTATTAAAAATCATTCATTTACAGTCATAATAAAGGAAAAGATCCGGTACTACAAAGCATTAAAGCATATCATTATACATAATTAATAAAATAGCTAGGAGTTTCTATAGTAATATAATTTTACCTACAAATAAAGCCTAGCTCAGTCAAAATTTTATAAATAATTAGAAAAAGTTATATTAAGTAATTGCTGAAAACACAAATCTTTTAAATTAACCAAATAGGTCGTTAACTGAACAAAAAAAAAAGGCAAATAAACTAATTTAACAGATAACCAATTACTAGACTACTACTACTCATTCCGAATTTTACTGTTTTCTTAGTTTCCAGTACTTTCCTTGAAAGCTAAGAATCGAAGTATCAATAGTCGTAATATTAAAAATAGATTCTCGGTTCTTTCGATACCAGTAAGAATCGAGGGTATCGAGATAGTCTTGAATTATTTTAAAACAGAAAATAAATTATTAACAACCAATATTATTAATAAATAGGGGTATGAAGAGCTTCGAAACTTCGTTTTTACTTTGAAAGATTCCGGTATTTCCCTGATAAAAATATTGGCAGATAAAATACTCTATTCATGTTCAATGAATGCCATTCTGAGCTGTTATTCATTACAAATCAATATTCAAATGGAAAAAATCAGAAATGATTGAATTGTAGATTGTGATGATTACTTGTTTTATCAAAATTAAATGCAATATTACAAACATCTATTTAATAAATAATAATATTTAGCACCACGTCTTACTACCCGTTCGGGTTATACGCTTATTTAATAAAACATTTTCTAAAACATTTTCTAATTAATTTTAGTGCATTAAATTATACAGGCTGTTCCGCTTGCTCTCGACCACTGAGTTTCCCTTATAGCTTTCAAACTAATTGATGTAATTGGTGTATGAGAAGCACTCAGGGGCCCAAAGCGAGTGAAAAACACTGTATTAAGAATCAAAATATAGTTTTTTTTAAAAGCATAAGACAACTAACAAAAAGTATTCGAACTACGATTCGGGTTTTAAAATAGTTCATGTATTCAATTTGAGTTCTCTTCGAATTGAAAAAAATCGACTTTGTACAACCATTTCAACAAATACTACCCCAAAAACAAATGAGCTGAAGCTAGGAAGATTCAAAGACATATTGTACTGCCAGGGTAAGCAGAACTATCAACCTGTTCAGGTTGTAAGTTATACGCATATGTACTAATTACACTAATAATATAAGGACAAAGAAGGTTGAATTTAGAGGTAGTGTAACAGGATTTGCGTGGAGGTAGAATGGAAAACCATTTTGAAAAAACCACCGGCCAGGCTTCGAACCCCGATCTTCCTGTCATTCGAAGTCTGGTCTACTATAGTAAATTAAAGCTATATCCGTATCTATAATTATTTAAATTGAAAAATGACACCTGGACATGGGAAGTGAACTCAGGACCTTTGACTAAGTACACCAACGCTCTTATCACTGAGCTATCCACGTGTCACGCGTGCCCAGGGCATATATGTTTTGTTCAGGGGTACAATATATACATTTTAAGCAAAATCTTTAGATCCCATTTCAAAATATTTTGAATTTTTGAAAATCACTCATCAGTTAACTACCCTTTAACTAACTTTTACCGAAAAACCAAGAATCCAGTGTTATTTGAGAGGTCAAACACTAGAATTTAAAAAAAAAATCACTCATTAGTAAACTTCCCTTAGTTTGAGGACCAGGGTCAAAATTCGGAAATCCTTTCCGAGGTATTTCCTTATAACATCTAGATAACAAAATATATCACTCTGTCTCAGATCTGTGTCCAGGGACAAACAGACACAACAAAATATTAAAATCCACTTTTTGAATGTTGATACACAATTATAAAAAGTAGATATTCATATTCATATTCATATTATTATTATTATTAGCACCGCGTCTTACTACCCGTTCGGGTTATACGCACTTACGCTAATGTGTAATGGTAGGGTGATTGTGAGATGAAATGGAGGACCTACAGTTTAACGTGGAATCTGAACCACGGTGGAGACCTGGCATTAGACACATTCACAAGATGTCTTGTCAGAGGTGAAGGAAGGGTTTGGTAATCAGATAAATCTGTGCCGGGAACGAGGATTGAACCCCGGCCGCCAGCACAGAAGTCTGACACCTTAACCCCTAGACCGCCAGGTCACCGATATTCATAATAATATTGAGGATGAAAATTGTCATGATTACAATACTTTATCTTGATATGAGAAAACAAAAATAGAAAGTAAGACTTGCCCTTTATATTTTAATCAGATATTTGTGTGGCTTTTATCACCTATATTGCACAAATGTGAAAGGTTATGGATATGATGAAATTAAATATAGAAAATGACAACAATCCCAAATGGGCGTATTTCTACAATATTTATGAAAAGAAAAATCTGTACACATTCTATGTTGACTCGTCATTAGGTCCACGGGCTGCACATGATCATGAATCGGGCCTCATATGGCCCACGAGCCACAGGTTTAATATGCCTGGGCTGCCGATGATAGGCAGAGCGAGGTTCGAATCCCAATTGGGTTTACTGAGGATAGTTTTTTATCAATTATTTTCCACTATCCCCCCTTCACGCAAATGCAGGTACAATTCTTTTAAATGCAACTTTACACGTCCCTATAGCAGTAGCGTAAATTAGCATATATACTTATACTTTTAACCCAAACGGTTAGTAAAACGCGGTGGCAATTTTTTTATATATAGACCTACTTACTTCACGTCTAAAGGCCCGTACAGACCAACATCAATTGTTCGTGAGCTGTTAGCGAGTGGTTCGCGAGCATTACATCCACACCAAATGTTTTGAATAATGAAGTCATGTTCACCATGTTCACCATGTAGTTTGAGAGCAGTTCGTCAGCAGTTCGCAAAATGTCGATGTCATCGAATGCCTTGTAAACACGTCCACACTGTAAGTGCTATTCGTCACGTATTCGCTAACAGTTTCTTTGATGTTAGCGCTCATGTAGCGAACTTCTACCGAACACGAGCTGCTCGCGATATCTAGTACACACTGAGTTTGTCAGTCGCTAACAGTTCGCAAGCTTGGTGTGCACGGGCCTCTACTACCCATCAGGGATTTTCGCACTAATGCTAATGACGTCAAGATTATAAAGGTAAAAGTGTAAAGGAAATGTACCCACATGTGTGTTGAGGAAAAGGGGGAAAATTAAAAAAAACACCTCAACACACTTAGCAAAGGTTCGAACCCTCTACCAGCAGATCAAACTTTCTTTCGGCTCTAGTCCAAGATATAGACAGGCAAAGAAACAAACAGACGGCATCGCGTAAACTACTTTTATTTTTCAGGGGGTCATGAAACGTCGATATTTATCAAAATCTCGAGTTCTATAATTTTGACGATCACAATAATTCTCTCTCCGAGGGGTTGAGAGTATCTAAATTGTAAAAAGAAGGCACCCATCCTATCATTGTGTAAAATTTATAACTTTTTTTTTTAACTCGAGGACGTTTGTTATGAATCAAATCTATTCCTCCCAACGTTTTCATATTGTGATCAGTGTCGTCATGTTTTAACAAGTGTGAAAGTGATCTTGAGGCATTCAATAGAGGGTATTGTGTCATAAAGAAAGCGATCAGCTTTGGGTGTACATTATCATCATCATTATTTTCGAGGCTATTGGTTACACCCACGGTAACCTGATTTTTATCTGGCGGCGCAACTTTATATTGAAATAAATTCGTGATCAGGTCATGCAATAGCATTTCCAAGAGATCGATGATCTAGAAATAACGGTCGAGGGATGTATTTTGTTCGGAAAAGGAAGGGATATCTCGTTTGAAAGTCCAAATGAATGCAATGTAATTTGTCGATCAAGTCACGATTTTTTTTTAATAGTTACACATCTTTCCCACCAGTCTCTTTCTAAATTATTTTTTTGGCACCACGTCTTATTACCCGTTTAGGTTAGTCTAACTCTAGTTAAGTACTAACTACTCTAATGGTCTTAGGGACTTAGAGAGGTTATATTAATAGGAAGTGATCGGCTGTCTAGTTTACTGCAAGAATAATGCCTTGGACCATGAGGCCACCGAACCGAGTCCATGTATAAATTGGTGGGAATTATATTATCAGTGATAGTGGATAGCAATATTTCATAACAATTATCTACATATTTACTAAAATATTACAATTTAAGTATAGCCCACATACGGACTAAAGTCAATTCATCTAGTTTTGTTTGGTTAAGGGCGGAGAAGTCAGGGTTTGAACCCTGGCAAATTTTTTTCATAATATTTTTTTTTTCCTAAATTATTTTACACTCTCCATTCACGCAAATTTGAGTACACTTCATTTAAATAATACCTTCTTTATCAATGACGCAATTAGTGTGATTAAATGCAGATAGGCCCGCTTCGGTGGACGAATGTTCTAAGGAAGCGGTGGCAACCCACGGCCCGCGGGCTGGATCCGACCTACCGACTGATTCTATCTGGCCCGCAAAGTATTTAACGAACAACAAATTGTCTTCATAAAAATATACTAATGTTTTATTCATTAGAGTTATGTAACGTGCACTTTCTGAACCAACTGATTATATTAGCACACAAGAATTTCTATGAGCGAGAGCGAAAGGGCCTGCCAATTTTGCCAGGAAAGGTAGGTATTTTCACATAACGTCCAGGGTTCTTTTACTTGCCACAATCAACATGGAACCAACGGCCTTACTTCCCCTCCGAAGGACGTTAAGCTACAGGTTTTGATCGATCAAGAAAAATCAATAGACCACGGCTGGATTTGAACCCACGAACATAGGGTCCCGAGGGGAGCAATTTAACCCAAGAGCAGCACCAAGGTCGACAATATATTTTACTTATAGCTAACTACTATTTGAGAAATAAAAAGCTAACATTTTTGTTCTATATTTTTCAAACTATCCCACCATCTCTTAAAAAACCTATACAGCTCTATTTAGGACTATCCATATCAAATCCATTTCAAAAAGGTTACCGACCCCTGTTCAAAGGTATAGCTTCCTCAATTACAGACGGGTGTACTGAAGGTTTTTCCTAAAGGGTTTTCCACTCCTCCTTCACGCAAGTGTGGGTACACTTAATCTAAACTAAATCTTCCTCATCTCTAACACACATTAGTTTAAATAAATATATGTGTATAGCCCGAATGGTCAGTAATACACCGTGCTAAAAATAAAATTTTGAGAAGTACACGATGAAACATTAAATAATAATATAATAATAATATTTAGCACCGCGTCTTACTACCCGTTCGGGTTATATGCTTTAAGTACTAATTACTCTAATGGAT
>CABFOV010004024.1:12430-57466 GCA_902141375.1 Timema poppense | reverse complement strand
TAGAACTAGCTCGATATAAAGATAGGGTGTAATGAGGTGGACTTGATAGAACTAGCTCGAGATAAAAATACGGTGTAATGAGCTGGACTGGATAGAACTAGCTCGATATAAAGATAGGGTGTAATGAGGTGGATTGGGTAGAGCTAGCTCAAGATAGAGATAGGGTGTACTGAGGTGGACAAGATAGAACTAGATCAAGATAGAGATACGGTGTAATGAGGTGGATTGGATAGAGCTAGCTCGAGATAGAGATAGGGTGTACTGAGGTGGACAAGATAGAAGTAGATCAAGATAGAGATACGGTGTAATGAGGTGGATTGGATAGAGCTAGCTCGAGATAGAGATAGGGTGTACTGAGGTGGACAAGATAGAACTAGTTCAAGATAGAGATACGGTGTAATGAGGTGGACAAGATAGAACTAGATCAAGATAAAGTTAGGATGTAATGAGGTGTACTGAGTAGAACTAGCTAGAGATAGGAATAGTGTGCGTCCTTTAGTAATTACGATAATGAACTTTCAAGTTTCTAATGTCAGGGTGTAAGCAAATCAAGATTATTTACATAGTGATATTTTGCGCTTATATAGCTTAATAGTTTTTATACATTTTTAAACTCTATTATTTTTTGTTTTTATGTAGTATTTTTAATTATTTTAAAATTAAAGTCAGCCTACCCCTTTCCAATGGTTGTACGGTTTTACATTTATAAGTAAAATATTTTATGAACGTAAACTTTAAAATATGTTTAACCTCTTTCAATAAGTGAAAACGTAAACTCGCTCTCAAAGCAGATGAAACCATGTACAGAACATTTCCTCGCCATTCCAGGGCAGAGAGACGATATGATGAAGTAAAAAAAATTGGAAAAGGATGAGGGTATAGATAAAAAAAAACTTTCGCCAGCTCATTATAATTAATAGGAAACGAGATATAGAAGAACCTAATCCAAGTATATCGAGCAAGACTTACTTCTCGGGTAAAAATACCCTTAAGGAAGTTGTGGGAAATAAAAGGAAGGAAATGTCATGCTTGGTAAATGAAGGGGCGGTTAATGATGAGCTTGCTCGGGTGAAAGGTTTTAGTTATTACTTTTTGGACGGGAAAAAACGTGCTTTGAATGGTTTTCGGTAAAATGTTTCCTTGGAAGAACAAACTCAAGCGTTTGAGGCTCGCTTTTTGTTATTTTATTTGAACACAAAAGAGTTGGTAATGGTCGTGTAGTAATTGATCATTATATACTATTAGCAGATTGTTAAAATAATTGAATGTTTTTTTCTTAAAAAAATAGTGTGTATGATTAATGAATTTAAAAATATTCATTGTACCCATGTTGCGAAATAGCGCATAATTTAAAACATACTATACATACAGAATTCATAATTTGGTGCCAAATAGTCAAACACTATAGATAGTACCATTTCTACCCATCGTTGCTAATAGTGTAGATCTATTATTACTGACCTAACTATTGTAGTTTTTTATTACTAAACTTAACTCTTTAGTGTGATAATTACATTATTATAAAAGTAATATTGTTATTTTTATATTAAAAACTATCTTTTATACCACTGTACAGCACATTCTGCCTACCATGAAGGTACAAGTCTTAATTTAACTGATTTAACTTTGTTTCTCCACTATTTATTTTGTAAGCACTCATATAGTAAGTTTAGTATACACTAATAATTTGGTTCACTCCACAAAGTGTATAATTCTAGTTTTCTTTCATTATGTTATTCTCTCTTCTCTAAATTGAAGGATTGTTTATATGTTTTAATAATCAATTTGTACAATTTCTAAAACCATTTGGCGATATTACAAATTCAAATAAAATCCTTACAATTTGATATGAACCATAAGTCTTTCTTTTTCTGAACTAAGATAATAAACGTTGAGAATGTTTATGGTACCACTCTACCATCTATGAACGTACTATCAAGAAGGACACAAGTTAATTTTTTGATATGATCGATAATGCAAAATCATCTAATTGCAGTAATTAGAACTACAATTTATCTATTACGCCAAAACAAATGCTTATAACTATAAATCAGTCAAATTATTGTATTATTTGTAGCTTTTTTAATTTTAGCATTAGTTTGAACTCTTTTTAATTGCCACTTATCATCATATCTATCATAGATAATGGAGAGGATACAATAAGTTAATAGGCCACTAATTCTGAATATCTTTCTATACATTCGTAAAAGCTATGAACTATAGTGGTGAGAGCTTGAAATAGTGTTTTGCAGCGCAAATGTAATGCATCAAATGTAGCGGTGAATGTTAATGCGCTCTTACCCCTGTTTAGCTCGAGTTCGAAACTTGTCAAAGTTTTAAAAAGTTCTGAAGGTGTGTTTTATTCCATTTTACACATTATATATCTCTTTATAATAATTATAAACTAGTGCACATTATAAAGGAGGTTTCAAAGTATGTGACTATGTTTCAATTATTTCGTTTTCCTTGAATACGTTAGATACGTTATTGTTTCTAGGTGGCATGTATACAAATAAATAATACCCAGGGAAATTTTTTACAGAATATAATTAGTAATTTTATGAATATTTTCTTTTTTTCTTTCTTTCTTAAATAAGCTTCAATGGCCACAAGGTCTAACGTGCTACTCTCGCAGTACACTAAATTGCAAATAATGGGAAGATTTAGGTTCGACCCTCTGTCGGGTGTTGTGAGGGTGATTTCCCAAAATGTCTTTCCACTTTTCCTCCACGCAAATTTGGGTACACTATCTCTAAATATATCCTTCCAAATCCCTAAAACCACTAGCGTAGTTAATACATAAGTGTATAGCCCAAATGGGTAGTAAGATGCGGTGCCAAAAGTAATAGTAAGACGACAGGTAATTGAAATCAAAGGAATATGTGTAATGCAGATTCCATGGTAGAGACAATAAAATAAGGTGAGGTTTGTAAGTAACCAAAGGTGTTTATAAAAACCACATTATTTCAGTTGGTACAAACTATTCTGGAAGCAAAGAAGGTTTGTATAGTAAAACTTGGCAGAAAAAATGTACTGCCTCCACAGTTAAAAGAAGAACTAATTAAATATCTTCTAACAATGCAAAAAATATATTGTTTTACTTAGTGCAATATGCGTAAAAATAAGGCGTAAATTGAACATCCATTATTAAATTTCTAACATAAAATCTACAACCCCATTATTTCCATAAAAGAATAGGGTTTAACGAGCAGAACGTTAACAAATTTTTTCAATTGTAAAATTAATAATTTATAATAACATGGCTACTAGGTGGCAGAATATCTAACGTTGATAAAACAGAGTAAATACCCACATGTCATTCCATCCGAGGGAAAATGCTAAGTTGCCACCATATCTTCATTTGAGCGAGGTTCTCTTGCGATGGTTGTTATTTGGATGAGCGCAGATGGTGGGACTTTTGTTTCGCCCATGATTAATTTCTCTCGAAAAAATATGAATCTGTAGCTGATGATATGTGCTCAACTGGGTAACATTGCTGCCTGTCACCCTTAAGAAAGGATACAGATAGATCTATCCGCTAAGTGGTTTAATAACTTTTTGGGAAAAGTAAGTCCAACTCCAGAATCTCCTATGCTTTGCTTTCAAACGGTAATTACAGCCTTTATCGAAATATGGACTTAATAAATCTGGCCCGTGAAAACCATGTTTGCATTCTTTGTCTCTACCCGCATACTCTTCCCATAATACATTCTCTAAAAATGCCTTTATCAGTTAATTGAATGCCTATTATATAGAGGATATTCGTCTTTGTATCAGAGAAAACAGCCAACACGTAATGAATTTTGGCATAGCTGAACTTTTCAGTAAAAATTATTTTAAATTTCAAACCAGAGATATAGCTGTAGAATAGGGACTCGGTATCGTGGGTATTTAACCTTCAAATCCAAATATTTTTGATGTTTTTCAATTGATTGCAGAACACATAGAGGAGAAATTGGAAAATCAACCCACGCCTGTTTCTACGACTACCCCAGTCAGTCAGCACAACGGTAACTATTTACATGGCCTCTCCCATTTCATCAGAAGCATCTACATCAATTATTATCAATCCTCCTCAAATTGTTCCAATCTCAACAATTTAAAGAGGCGGGGACCATGAGGCCGTGAATTTATAAAGTTCGCTATGTTAACATCATCTCCTAATAAACAGTATTTGGAACAATTTGTAAAGCAGAAGAATGAAATCTACTCTCAAAGTTCAGGGTAAAAGAAGAAAATAAACCTCGTCAAAGGGGAAGTAAATTTGGAAAACCTCAATTTATTTTAATCCTCCAGCATCATAAAATTAGCCCCAAATAATCAGATATGAACAATGGCGAATTTGAGTCACATAGATTCTTCTAACAAATTTATTATTTCATTATAAAATCTTCCTTTCGATAAAGCTCCATAACGCAACACATGGGGAGGAATGGATAGGGGGCACGAGGTGTCAGTTGTGGACTCCTAACGAATTCATTGCCTATTAAAAGGAAGTTTATGTTTGTGATTATTGCAAAGAATAAAATAGTGCTACTTATCTATTCCAATTATATTTACAGTAGTAAAATAAATTATGTTGTTTCTTGTAGCCTGTCATTGGCCTAGTTAATTTTATTTCCATTGTTATTCTAGATTTCTAACTAATTTCATGTATCGCAGTAAAATTCATATTTTTGAAATAATTAAAAAATATTTATTAATTGTATTTATTTTTTAAATTAATTAATTATTATGACTAATGGAATTGTTCAAAGAACTCATGTACAGTTATTGGATGCTGTGTATGCTGTAGATATAAGATAGCTTATAAAACGTCGACGATATAATTAGTCACTTATGAAGTTTCACGTTAAATACCTCAAATAATAATAATAATACATTAATTAATAATAATCAAAACATTTGAACTTGATCCATAATTAACTAAAATTATTTTGAACATATTTATTGTTGATTAAAAACAGGCCACCAATAATTTAGAAAGCATCCTTGTGATATATATTTACATATTATGAAATATGTTATTTTATTAGTTTTAATTTGTTTACTTTGTACAAAATGGTTTATCCGTTATTCACAACAGAAATATATGAAGTAGCTCTGGTATTTTTAGTCAATATAATAAACCACAGGGAATTATGATAAGGGGGAAAAGTTAGGTGTTGGTAAAGTATGAAAAGAGATTAGGGGTAGAATCGCTATGCATCCCGCCATTTGTCAGGTAAAGTAAAAGTGACCCTCTGGTGCACCCCTGTATTAAGGCATCACTCTTGCAGTATACTAGACTGCTGATGACAGTTAGATCGGGATTCGAATCCAGGTTGTGTGCACCAAGGGTGATTTTTCCTAAATGCTATTCTTCTCTTCCACGACGCAATATATATATATATATATATATTTGTGAGCTTTAGTTGTAAAGAGATACTTAAGTTTTAACGCAATAATTCTCCAATGCCATACAATAATTAAATATAAGTAAGTCTCTCAAAAGGTTTATGTTGTTTTTCCTTAAACCTCTTAGGATAAACGTTTGTACAAGAATTATCTATCTCCATTTAAGATTCAATAGTCAATATTTACATTTTTTATTGGTCTAAATTTATAATTGAGGAATTTAATAGCAATGCGATGGCATGAAGATTTGCAACACCTATTAAAATGTTGAACATTTTAACCGGAATTTGAAATTTTAATACGAATGTTTGACCCTTTTGGACCCAATATTGATCTTTTTTTATCGGTCCAAACATACAAATGAGGAAATTAATTCTTTAAAAATTAAGTTATAAAATTTAAAGCCCAGAGTAAAAAAAAAAGTTTTACATAAGTATAGTGTAATTTATGCTTGGGTTTGCTAGTGTATATTATTTCGTTTAGCATATATATCAATTTTCAAGCAATAGAGCGAGAAAATCCGTGCGGAGTTCCGTAACATTTATTGTACTTTGTTGAAGGACCAATATTTAAAAAATGTAAGTTATTTTATTATGATCTGTCATTTTTTTTAAACAAAATTATGTGAAGTTCCATTTACATGCACGTAACAATTGTTTTTATTTATTTGTTTGTTGCAGGTAAACCTTTAAGATGGCTATGTGGAAGAAACTTAGACTCGCCTCTCCAGTAGTATTTTCTCCGGTGGTCGGTTGGAATAAATGCCATTATTGCCAACAACATGCTCAACTCATCTGTCCAGTTGGATATCATGATCCAAAACAACAGAATTCGGGATATAGGGCACTATCAGAAAACTTATTTAAATTTAAAAAACCTGGACTGTTACTAAATGATGTAAAAATTGAATATTTTGATGGATGAAGAGGAATACATTCTACCATTGAAAGACACAAGGCACGCAGGCATAAACAATGTACACTTAGGTACAACACGATAGATGTGGGCCATGCAGTTCAATGGTTACGGTCCAGTAACCATGGAATCACTATTCAAGATGAAACCCAATCCTGTGAGGAATTATCAACACAGAAGCTGCGCCAGACAAGTCGAGCATCCAAACCAACTCCAACATTTACGGAAAATATGTATTTTATTGCAGCAATAAAAATAATAATAATAATATTTAGCACCACGTATTACTACCCATTCGGGTTATACGCTTTTTAAAAACTAATTACTCTAATGGATTAGGAATTGGGAAGGTTGAATTAGAGGAAGTGAACCCGCATTTGCNCATCTTCAGTTCACCCGACCGAGATTCGAACCTCGATCTCCCCGTCCTCAGCGGTTGAGCTCAACACGACAAGCGCGCTAGCCAACTACGCCACCGAGGCGGGTTTTAATGCAGTAAAGGTACCAATGTTGCAACATATGGAACTTGATAAGTATGTTCGTGAAATAAAGTTACTCATTGATAACACAAATCTTCATGCTCTAATGAAAGGTACAAACTTAATTGCTTTGGAAGCTAAGTATTTATGCGAACAGACCCCAACTATAAATATAAAAAAACTCATACCTCAAAAAATGTACATATTGATGATAAATGAGATCATTTAATTTAATAAAACATTCATTCATCAAACGATTCAGACTAAGATATTTCCTCACACACATATATATATATATTGATGCATGTATTAATAAGGATTGTTATCCTTACCCTTATTAAATAAGGATATAGTTCCTTTATCCTCTCACTGAGTTCCAGTGGGTCTATTTTCTATTAGCTATCTATATAACTAATGACTGTTAGGAAACACGATAGTTAGACTTGTACTTCAGTGGCTAAATGATCTAAGGCATCACTCTCGTGTTAGACTGGCCTGCTAATTACGGGAAGATCTGAATTTATTTCCTGGTCGGGTCTACTATGTTTTTTTTTCTAAATGGTTTCCACTCTCCTTCCATTCAAGTACTCGTAGATCACCTCTACAATTTTTCTTTCCTTATCCATATTCCAATAAAGTAATTTATCATATATGTGTATAACCTGAAATGGTATTAATACGCGGTGATAAAAATAATCTTGGTTTAAATGTTAACTAAAAACCCTCGTTTTATTTAGAAAGAGACTATACTGAGCCCTGAGTGAGTGAAATAGAAGCTCTTTGAAAATGGATGTGCTTTGATACTCGACCCATTCGACCAGATATTTCCTTCTTTTTTTACAGATATAAAAGAAAAAGCTTTGGGTATTCGCTCGAACATAGGAAAGCTTTAAAACATATTTTTCATATTGAAATAGAGATGTTTCAAGAAATACTGAATAAAATATGTATTTTAGAATTTTCAAACACAAGTTTCATAATCGTTTATTTAATACAATTGCGTACGTTATTAAATAAATCAAATAATAGATGTTTGTACTTCAACATGAAAACAAATTACGCTTATTATTATTATTATTATTATTATATCTATTTGAAACTAGAATTAATTTCTTTGTCGTATTTATATAATTTAAAAAGTGCAGATAAATGGTATTTATTATTCAATAATGAAATGTTATTTCATTTTACGTGTACTACAGTCTAATAACTGACCAGGATATACACCTATTTACACTAGTAAGGCAGGACTGAGGAAAGTATATTATATATATTGGAGGAAATGTACCCACAATGAAGTGGGAAATAGTTTCCACCGCCTTTAATAACTGGCAACAAGACCAGTTTAGATCACCGTCTTTTCCCACGTACATACATATTGCTGACTACTTACTTATCTATGGAATAAGAATTTTTAAAGTTAATCGACACACAAAATTACGCCCTCCTTCTCTATCCAGTCTACCTTATTACATACAACCTATCCATATCCAGAGTAAGTCCTATACATATACCATCATGGAATGATAAGAGATTTGAGATCGCTACCGCTATTCCTTGCGAAGAACTTGCTCATCTCGTCCTGAGCCCATCTGGTTGGTAAGGCTAAGGTCCGTTTCACAATTCAGTACACGTTCTTAGTTTGTAGCTCAATACACATACTACCCGGTCTTGAATAGTACAGTACTGTACGATATTTGTGATGCTGAAATCTAAAATTATGTCAGCAAATTCCATCCACACAAAAATTTATAGTAATGTAGATTCTTACAACGTTTAATCAATCTCACATTCGGACAGAAATTATTATATTATGCTTAAACACTAGTCTCAGAACCAAATATAAGTGAAGTCAAATAAGCTATTAGGAAGGTAAATAACCATGAATCTACAGGTATAAATTCAATCACAACAGAATAAATAAAGGTAGATGGTGAAAAGTTAGTAATAGGAATTCATAAATTGCTTTGTTCGGTATGGCACCATTAGGTGTTTACTACCACAAGAATAGAACGAAGGTATTATAGTATCCATTTTCCAAAAAGGAGATAAAACCAAGTGTAATTACTCACTACTACAAACATGCTATACGATTTTATCCAATCCAATAGAAGAAATAATTGAGGATCATTAGTATGGATTTAGACGAAATATATCAACCAACACCTGATCAGATTTTTACTATTCAACAAATATTAGGAAATATGTGGAAATTTATAATGATGGTCCATAAATAATACATGGATTTTAAGATGACCTACGATTCAGTTAAAAGAAGTATATTATATGATATTATAGATAAGTTTGTGATACCCAAAAAACTTGTCAAGATAATTGGTGTATGTTTGACTGATACCCGTGGCAGGGTACGGGTTGAATGTCACTTATCAGTTATCAGATGCTTTAGAAATACATAATGGGTTGAAACAAGGAGTTGCAGTTTCCGGAATGTTTTTTAATCTGGCCTTATAGTATGCAGTTATGGCAATGCGAGAGAGCAGGGAAGATTTGATCTTAAATTGTACAATGCATCTAGGGGATTCTAGAAAACGATTCAAGGTACTGATTGGAAATTCCATTGGGAAGAGCCCATTGGGAAGATCCCATTGAGAAGACCCAGATGCAGTTTAGTGGATAACGTTAAAATTAACCTCATAGAGATACAGCGTAATTAGGTGGCCTGTATAGATCTACCTCAAGATATATAAAGGTGACGTATTTTGTAAGTGCGTCAAATAACTTTCGAGTTCCTAATTCCATAGAGTTAGCAAGTAATAGAAACTGCCACACGTACCTATTTGGTTTGTTTAGTTCTATAAGTTGTAATGTTAAACATTTTTAAATATATTCTATATACAACGACAATTAATTTATACCATTAGATGTATTATAACAGTCATAAATGTGAACTAAAATCCTTTTGAAAAGGGAAAACACACATAACCAAAGAAAAAGTAAGTTTGTCTATCAGTCTCGAACTATTGGTATTGAGTTTCAGCCATTATTTACAGTAAGTGAAGGTCTATATGTTGTTTGGTGATTTAATTTAAATTGATATCAAACATTTAGCTGAGGTTATAAACGACTTATTATATTATAATAAATCTTATAGTAAATAGATAAGTTATCGAATTGTTTAAGAAAGTGTACACACATTTGCGTTGATATAATAGGGGAAATGTTTGTAAACTGATTTTTCCTCTTCAGTTTGAAATGACAGAATAAAACCCTAATCTACTAAAAGCAAATGAGTTTGTAAAGTGTCTATTTAAAGTGGGCTTAACATAATAGTATTACACAATGACATACATAAACAAACTTCAAATGTATTACCATAAAATGTATACTGTACACTTTGTATACCTTGATAACTTTCTAATATTGAAATTGTCAGTGTCTCTAGTGTATAAAATCTGGCAGGTGCGCTCTCCATAAGCCCTGTACTGTAATTTAAAAGTAGAATGGCCTATATCTGTTTCGCTTTGCCTGCTGGGTGAAATGGTGTCAGCCGTGGCCCACTTGCTCCGAATGTGCCCGGTCACAGACGAGTTTTCCCGAAGTCGCTAATGGGCAACATGTATTCACCAGCGTTTAGATAGCGTGAGTTATAAACAAACATATATATTTTTTATTGAGAACTTTGAAATAAGAAAGTGATTTCTATGCTTTTTTTGGACGGAGACGATCCTTTTTATCCAATGTTTCTGTAACAATGTAGATTATTTTATATATCTTATTTGGTAGAGTGTTTCTGCAACCGTTTGTATTCTTTTGTTTCACAAATCTTGCTAGTTTTTAGTAGAAGTGTTTATTTTAAGACTAAAGACAAAGAAAGTATGTGCGTGCATGGCCCCCTGAACAAGTGTAGCCGATGTGCGTAGGGATGCGTAAGATGTAATTGGGTGGCACGATGGAGAAATACCCTTATTGGATAACGTCTGTACGAGTTGTGAATAAATAGCCCGTATATACGTGATCCACACACATGAACATTTGGCTCATATTACAGGCACCTACCAGAAGTGCTCGACATAATCCTCACCGATATCTACCAACAGCCTGAAGAACTTCAATCAGTAAGTTAACTAGATTTGACCACATCCCGGTATTTTGTCGGCTCCCCCTGAAAACCAATCTACGGAATTCACAGCTAAGGAGGAAGATCAAATCAGCGATTGACACAAATATCAGAATATATTAAAAAGGGATGTTCCGATTGATTTGGGGATCTATTCGATAGAGGACGTGGACAGCTCGATCGTATTCCTTACATCGACGATAATTGAGGATCATCGCGTGTCAACGATATATGAAGACCCTGCCTATAGTCATCTTGAAGAGAGATCGACTGGACCTGAACTTCCAGGTTGCTCAGAAAAGGGAAATATTATATATTGTCTCAAAATTCACTCTAATGATTTTGATTAGTTATTTTTATCTAACACCATTTAACACTAAATATAAAATGTAATTTTCATTTTTCCAGGAAAATGACTTGAGCAGAAGCAGAATCAGAAGTTTCCAATTAGTATTATATCTCTAAAATTATTTTAGATAGAAATAACTTATCATTATATAGATGTAGTACTTATAAAATAATATATAAGTCCTTTTTTAAAATAAATATCTATAAAATAGCTAGTTTATGAGCTATAAGATATTTATAATATATATATTAATTAAGTCTGAAAATAAAATTGATTGCTATTCTATTTGATGGACTATGATTTGAAACAATGTATGTTGTTTGGTGTAGTGTGATGATCATTAGACTTTGCCTTGACCTCTTGGAGAAACAAGTAATGTTAATTGTGATTGTCCAAATTTCAAACTCATTATTTCGATAAATGTCCAAGTTTCCTGACCCCCTGAAACCAAAAAGTGGTTTTCACGATGCTGTTAATTTAACTATTTACCTGCCTAAATCTCAGGCTAGAGCCAAAACCTTTTTATCGTTTGGATTGAATATTTGTATACAGGGTTTTATTAAGGTTCACTTTAGGATTTTTTTGTAATCGGATAGCTAACCCCTAAATTAATGGTAGTTTACTGAAGGTCAAAATGAGAGATAATATATTTCGTCAAACTTGACCTTAATTATTTAGGTTAAGTTTTGTACCTAGACACTATTTAACATTACATAATGAGAAATAATATTTAGAGTACTGTACATTAGCAAACATTTCCGATTTGTATTATATCTCCTCAACAATTTGAGATACAAAGTAACTTATCATTGTAAAAATGTTCTACTATTAAGGCTAAAAAAAATGTTATTCTTTTATATAAAACAAATATTTTCTGAGCTATAAACAAACACATATATTTTTTATTGAGAACTTTGAAATAAGAAAGTGATTGTTATGCTCTTTTTTGGACGGAGACGATCCTTTTTATTCAATGTTTCTGTAACAATGTAGATTATTTAATATATATTATTTGGTAGAGTGTTTCTGAAACATTGGGTATTCTTTTGTTTTACAAATCTTGCTAGTTTTTAGTAAAAGTGTTTATTTTAAGAATAAAGACAAGGAAAGTATGAGCGGTGCCATGTACAATTTACTTTTTTGAATGGGGCAAAGTTATTATTTGCTAATATATTACATTTTTAAGGGAATATGAAATTTTCTAGATGGATTCAATGACTCGATAAAATATGTTACAAATTGGTCTAATAAATTGTTTACTTTGGATTATGAAATGAGCAGCCATATTCCTCTAAATGTTTGGACAGTGGAATTAATCAAGAAAAATAGAGTAATTAATGGTATCTAAAAATGACAAAACTGTTAGTAACAATGAATTTTATTTGTACTAGCAGTCTAAAAATAGAATGATAGTCACAGTAATACAATAAACATACACACGTACATACTTAATTAGATAAAAAACTATGTCATACACATAATATAAAATTAATTGTAATCAAGTTTGTAACAATATATAGTCAAAAAGATATACTGCTGGATCATAATGTTTAAAAATTGAAAACGATAAACAACCATTTAAAAAGAATTATCATCAAATAAAAATACTGTGAGTAGTTTCCCGAAAAATATCTTTAGTAAAATAATTACTGAATTGGTAAAAGAGTAAATATTTTCCTTTAGCAAACACACGTGCACAAATCATAAGGAAATATGTTAAAACCATTCATAAGAAATATTCTCCATTTCCAGGATGCTATTGATCGCAACAAATTAAAAGATTAAGAAAGAGATGTTTCGAATAAAAGAACCTGTTACATACAAAACTTGATTTCCAAAAGAATAATATTGTTAGTGGGATACCAAGGGAAATCAGAATATGACAATAATTTGGTAGCCATGTTAGCTTTTCAGCAGGTCATTGTGTTTTGTTACGAGGAGAACAAAGTGGTAAGAACAGTACTTGTGAAAGGAAACTTGGAAAATATTCTAAAGCCAAGCTTTTTGATTCTAGAGCCATAGCGTTTGGCCCTATAGTTCCTAATTAAAATATAATCTAGAAAAATGATTCTAGAAGCACAGGAATGAGATTATCAAAAGTTGGCAAGTAAGAGGAAGGAATGGTGGGTTGAAAAATTATTTTCATAACAAAAATTTAAATTATTATTATTATTATTTTTATTATTATTATTATTATTAGCACCGCGTCTTACTAACCGTTCGGGTTATACGCACTTACGCCAATGCGTAATGGTAGGGTGATTGTGAGATGAAATGAAGGACCTACAGTTTAACGTGGAATCCGAACCACGGTGGAGGCCTGGCATTCCTCATATTCACAAGATCTCTTGCATGAGGTGAAGGAAGGGTTTGGTAATCAGATTAATCTTTGCCGGGACCGAGGATTGAACCCCGGCCGCCAGCATAGAAGTCTGACACCTTACCCCTAGACCGCCAGGTCACCCCAAAATGTAAAGAACATGGAAATAACAAAATACGTAATTGGATTTAGAATAAACATTATTAATTAAAATAGATTGGATTTCGTTTTGTAAAGGAGCTGATTAGATAAAATTAGTACAAAAGTTTTAAAAATTAGCACAAATTAAATTCAAATGAAAAAAGTAAAGTATATAAAGTCAAAAGAACATAAATTAATAGAAAAATAAAATAATTGATTAGTATAAGAACATATATACTAAAGGAAGGAAGACAGTTGACCACAAAAGGATGTTTAGCAATTATAAAACAGGACTAATGACGGAACACAGTAACTAAGAATGAACTTTATTCTACTTTTTGACCAATTTTTAGTAAGGAAATAATACATTTGTTAATCTTTTGTAATATCTGGTGACTCTGGAGTTAATATTTAATGTATTTACGTTTAACCAATTTATCTGTATTTGATCTATGAGAAAGACAGTTTCCAATAAGATTTGGACGTTTATAATTTGAACTTTGACGTACTGTATAAATGATACAGCCACATTGATGAAAAAACTTGAAACTTCTTAGCCACTCATTACTTTCCCGCTACCTTACAGGTATAGAAAATTTTGTGAACTTAAAAAGAATTGAAATAGAGATTTTGATGAATTTCAACGCTCCCCCAAATAAAAAAAAGTTGTTTTCATAATGCCATCTGCCGGTAAAATAGTTAAGGTTAGAGCCTAAACTATTTTACCGATTGCGCTCAAACTTGTTATCAAGGGTTTTCACAAGGTTGCTCAGAGGTAATTATGGAATTAGATAACTAAATCTAAAATCAAGGGTTGCTTAGGGCGGAAAGAGAAAATTCGATTTTTTAAAAATCGGCTCTAACGATTTTGATTAAATTTTATTTCGAAGCTTTGATTAAAATTTCAAGTAAAATGGCTACTCTCAATTTATCGTCAAAATTACTTTAAGGGTTGCTTAATGATGCATAAATTCTAATTATTTATCATATCTCCGTAAGTCTTTGAAATATTAAATTAATTATCATTGAAAATATGTAGGTAGGTATAGTAAAAAAATTCTCTTGAAATATATTTTTATTAAATTAATAGTCTTCAAGCTATATGCAAATATGTATCTTTTTTCCCCTTTTCGAACACTTAAGGTACCGTAACGTATTTCGACGGGGAAAACCATATCTAACCCATGATGTTGATGGATCTCAAAGTTTCATGAAACCTGAACTCTAAAAAGTTTTTATCAAAGCCCTCTGCCTGTGTGTCTGTCTAACACTAGAATTAAGAGTAGTTTACTAAAGGGTGAAAAACGATAAACTCGATTTTCTCATAATCGGCTCCAACTATATTTATTACATTTAATTTATAGACATTGATTAATGTTATAAATATAATGGATATTCTCATTTTAATTTCAAACATTTCCCCTAATATGTTAAATAAATCAAAACATAAACATTTTGAGAAACTTACTTATCTACTTATTCAATGGAATTAAAGAATTATTGCTTTAAAACTTAAATAATATTTCTGTATATTTAAAACTCACAAAATTGTAATAACATATCTCAGAAACTATTGGTTTTATAAAGATTTATTGCAAATACAAGCTTTTTATTTTTATAGTGCTACAATTTTTCAATGATAAGTTATTTAGTATCTCAAATAGTTGCGGAGATAAGGAAATTTCCACTTCTGTAAAGTACCCTAAAATTAGTTTTTTTAGGAAAATGAAAATAGCTTTTTTTATAAACTTAATCAATGCCTGGATACAAATTTCATACAAAACCGTTAGAACAAATTTTGAGAAAATGGATTTTTTCTCTTTTCTCCCTTTATTAAACTCCTCTTAATTTTAGGGTTAAACAGACACAAAGATAAACGGCATTGCAAAAACCCCTTTTAATGGTTCGGGGCGTCATGAAAGGCGACATCTTTCACCTTTCAGGTTAGGTTTCTTTCACGGTCATAATACTTACTTTTAATGCTTTAAAAGTTAAAAAATATATATTTGTGTTTATCTCGAAAATTATTGGTTTCATAAAAATATTTTTCAAATTGAAGATTGTATTATAGATATACAGTACCTACATTTTTACAATGGTAAGTAATTTCATATCTCAAATAGTTTCAGAGATGTGATAAAAAATTAGAATTTTACGCACTAGGCTGGAACACTTAAAAAAAATTTTACCTAACAAATTAGACTAGCCATTTTTTTAATGATATCGATCAATGATTAGAAATTAATTTTAATTAAAATCGTTAGAGCCGATTATGATAAAATCGATTTTAATATTTTCAGCCTTCAGTAAACTACCCTCAATTTTAGAGTTGGCTATCCAATACCAAAAACCCTCAGGTAAACCCTATGAAATAAATAGCTACCAAGTTTTAGAGCAACGCTAAAATAGTTTAGTTTCTATTCCGAGGTACAGACTGACAGACAGATGGAAATTCATAAGCCACTTTTTAGTATTTGGTGAGTTATGAAACGTCAAAACTCATCAAAACTTCGATTTTGATTTTCATGATGACCACTATACTTTCTCTACATGTAAGATAGCCAGATATTATAAATGGTTACAAGAAAAGTATTATTAAAAAATCAAATTGTCTGTTATACATGTTTTTTTTGGTACCACATGTGTTAACCATTCCAGGTTATACACATATGAATTAATTACGCTAATGAGTTATGTATGAGTAATGTAGAATTTAGAGGAAATGTATCCACATTTAAGGGGAGGGAGCGTGGAAAACAATTCAGAAAAAAATCAAAAAATCACCCTCAGTACACTCGACTGGGATTTGAAATGATCAAAAGGGTCTTACAGATCCTATGTATTGTCAAATGGATACACGAGGGTAGATAGGTTATGGCAAACTTTTGCTGATTGTCACTTACCACCACTCCTATAGCGAATTGACTTTAAATATTTTAAACAAAATCATTAAAATCATTTCCGGAAAATTTGAAATAAAAGATAAATCCCTTCAATTTAAGCTACCCTTAATATTAAGGTGAAGGTAAAAATAAAATAAAACTTACAAAGTATTGTCTCGTAAAATCTAAATTTAAAGTTTGAACAAAATCTATTCAACCTTTTTGTACCCGTGATTCAGGAAAGATAGACAGACACACAAAGAGAGAGAGAGAGAGAGAGATGTGGACAGATACAATTTTTAAATCAACTTTTTTGAGTTTGGGTTAACACAAATTGTAAAGTTTCATCAAAATGTTTAGTATAACCTTTTTCGTCATTATAATATTTTATCTTAGTAGGAGAAATTAAAGAGAGAATTCAACATTTTTCCAATAATAAATTGTTCTGCTGTGTTGGAAAAATAAAGAACGACCTTTAAACACAACCATAACATATTCTACATAGAAAGCCAAATTGGCTGAACGTTAAATTGTCAGAGACCGAGACTTATCTAACAGCTCTAAAATACATTATAGTCTAATTCTGACAACCATAAAAGCAACTAAATTTCTTTTTTCTCTGAAGTCACCTATCTGACAAGTATGAATCTACTACAGTCCTTTATCTATGAAGGGACAGCTAGAAAATCTAATATGTCTACATAATTGTTTTCATACGTCTAGTAATTTGTTTTAAAGCTGTCATTTTACATATAAATTATCAATACCTTAAGATTATAAATAATGAAACAGTAAAATGTTATCAATTTTGTCCTAAAAAAAGAGAATAGTTTTATAAAAAGATCTAGCTACTAAAATTAAACCGTAGCTTGCTTAAAGAAACTCTTGCAAGAGGTTGTGATATAATATCGTTGCCAATATTTTTTTCGAGAACTTACCCCGGTCTCGTGGGTTGTAGTGTGGCATACTAATGTATGGCCAACCCCACAGCTTCATCTTTTATTATTAAATGGTATCGACACGGGTGGCAGATCTGACATTGTGCCCGAATTGTTCCAACGTCCGTCTGTGCCAGTTAGCTGGATTATGGTGTAAAATAACAATACAATGCTATGCTCCTTTCATGGAAGAATGAGGCTTGATAAATATTTCAAAACATTTCCAAGAAAAATATTCAATGTTTAATAGGGTAAAATTCCAATTATGAACTTGCTTAAGGATAAAGTGGCTTAAATGATTACTCCACTTGCAGTATAATGCTAAGTAACACCGGTAGTCCCGGTTTTAAATTTTATAATCTTGTTTTTTAAGAATTGATGTCCTCATTTGTATGTTTGGACCGATAAAAAATATCAATGTTGGATCAACAAGGGTCAACACTTCGTTTTCAAATTTCATTTTCCGTTTAAAATTCTCGACATTTTATTATGTGTTGCAAATCTTGATGCCATCACATTGCTATTAAATTCCTCATTTTTAAATTTTGACCAGTAAAAAATAAAAATATTGACTATTGAGTATAAAATGGAGATAGATCATTATTGTACAAATATTACTCCTTAGAGGTTTAAGGAAAAACAACATAAACTTCTAGAGACTTACTTATAATTAATTACTCTGTGGCATTGGAGAATTATTGCGTTAAAACTTGAGTAGTAACACTCTACAACTAAAGCACACAAAACTATATTAATATATTTGCCAATATCTCAGAAACTGTTGGATTTATAAAAATATATTTCATATAAAAGTTTTTATTTTAATAGTACTATAATTTTTCAATGATAAGTTATTTAGTATCTCAAATAGTTGCGGAGTTATGGAAGTTTCTGCTTTTGTCAATTAACCTAAAATTCATTTCCATGGGAAAATGAAAATAGCCAGTTTATTTGTAATCTTATTCAACACCTAGATATGAATTTTAATCAAAATAGTAAGAGTTGATTTTGAGAAAAACGATTTCTCTTTTAGCCCTTTCTTAAATTACTCTTAATTTTAAGTTTAAAAAGACACACAGACAGACGTCATTGTAAAGACCACTTTTTAGGGTTGGAGAGTGAGAGGTCTTGAGACGTCGACATCCATCAACATTTCAGGCTAGAACTTATTTTGTGGTCGCAATACCTTTACCTTTTGTGTTCTAAAAGTTAAGAAATAGACATATTTACGTATAGCTTGAAAATTACTGGTTTTACAAAAATATGCTTCTTATAAAATATTTGTATTTGCCCTTAAGGAAACTACCCTCAATTTTGGGTTGGATATCCAATTCTAAAAATCCCTCCGGGTAACCCTATGGAAACCCTAGATACCAAGTTTTAGCCCGATAGGTAAAATAGTTTAGGCTCTAGTTGGAGGTATAGACAGATAGACTGACAGACGGAAAGTCAAAAACCACTTTTTTGGATTCGGGGGTTCATGCATGAAACGTCAAGATTCATTAAAATGTTGAGTTCAACTTTTTTGACAATCACTATACTTTCTCTACTTGTAAGATAGTGAGAAAATATAAATGAGTTACACTAAGATCTCACATCCTAGCAACACACTTTATTTAATATCATAGAGGTTTATGTCTTGATTTTAGTATTTCTCACTAGATAGCAGCACTTGTTTCATGTTGTCAACAATGTAGTCAAATCTTCTAGAATCATAATGGTGTAAGTTAGAGTTACACCACTCTGTTTCTAGAGACTTTCCTCGGAGATAGGTTATGTTTGTTGTGTCCAGATGGCTTCGTCAAGTAAAGATCTGGATCTGCTGATGAAAATGACTGTGAATCTGAATCATCAGGTAAGCTAATAATATTTTGTGACTCAATCATAAAATAGTGTTGACAACTTAATTACTGGCACTTTATTCCCAATTTAAATAGGATAGTCTTACGGGTGATATTTTAAATTAAAAACCTTGAATCTGATTATTTAATTAGACAAATTTTTAGTGAAAATATAAATAAATTAGGCATAATTTAGATTCAAATAATCTTTGGCTACTTTCTTATGGGTGTTATTTTAAATTTTAAATCTTTAATGTAGTTAGTTTACTAGACAATTTTTTTAAATAAAATACAATTATACTAGGCTCAATTTGGCTTCACGTAATATTTGGCTAATTTCTTTTATATTTTAGAGCAATTAGACCAAGTGTGTTGTATAATTTCATAAAACTTTCAATTAAATATTATAATTTATAAATTTAAAAAACACACAACAGTAGCTGTCATTCACGGAGATTAATGTAAATACATTTTTTCTTGAAGTAAGTATCTCTATTTTTAAACACACTTCTATCCAGTGTGGAACCTTACTTTGTTTCAAAAGGAGACACAAAATCGAATGATAGGCCCGTAGCAGCAAGGGAGGGGCTGGCGGTAATTCAGATGGCCCCAGGTTCCCACGAAACGGTTGTTACAAGATCTCGAAAACGTAAACAAAACTCATTCATGAGATATATAGCCAAACGAATGTGCAATCATGGTAAAGCATACATTAATGTAAAAGGAACAAAAGTTGAAGGGATGTGCTTCACCAATACAGACTGTGGATGCTTAATAAGTTGATAACTGAAGATGAAAGAAGAAATCTTTTTGACAATTTTCATAAAATGGCTAACTTTTCACGGCAAAATGAATATTTATGTGGACTCGTACCCCAAGTATCAATCAATCAAAAGAGGCCTCTCGATGGCAGTAGGGGTAATAAACAAACCACAAACCTATTCCATATCCAGAAGGTAAATAACATATTGCGAGTATATAAAGAGTTTTTTATGCATACGTATGGTTTTTGTACGCATGTATGTATGTATGCATGTATGTATGTATTTATGTGTGTCTACACCTGAATTTAAAGCTGAAATATTTTGGTGAATCTAATAAAACTGGATATTTATATGTTATTATGTCACACTTGGGGGGTATGTTGTGATTAAGAATCTAGTTACAAAATTAAGCCTAGTTTACTAATAATTGTTTTATTTAATTTGAAATTTTTTAAATGACTTTAATTTTGTTTTAAAGATATATCTGAAGAGTGCTCTACACGATAAATAATAAATGAATCAATTTAAAAATCACCCTAACAAGACCATTTTATATTATTTAACTATGTGGAAAAACCAAATCGGATGAGATTTATGTTTTCATTCCTAACACATAAACGTATGTTCTAAAACATTACCACATGAGCTATGGATATCAGAGCCTATGTATGATTGGTTGAATGGAGACCAAGGGAATGAGAATATTTCACAGATACAATTTTAAAAAGCTAATCTTACCCTATCTTTATTCTACGGGATGCAGTAGATAAGTTCTGGTTACCACAACTCACTACCGTTTGGGCTATACGCATATGCTCTACTTTCGTTTGTGTGTTAGGAATGAGGAAGGTTGACTTTTGAGAAAGTTTACCCGTATTCGTGTGGATGAAGAGATTAAAATCATTTTAAAAAAAACACTCAATACACACGACCAGGATTCTAGCCCCGGCCTCCCTGTCATCGGACCAGTCTACATATTACAAGTCTAACGCCTTTTCAGAATGTTTCTCAAGCTTTTTCCAAAATTGGACTACTTGATAATCGTTCTATACACATGCCACTTTAATATACTACTTTCCTGTCCACTTGGTAAAAAACATAAATTATATAAGTGCATGTGTTTAAAAAAGGTGTAGAAGACAGCGTTTTATATGACTCTTTGCGTTTCAGAGGTAAAACAACCTGTGGTACAAAGTGTTGTTAACCTTGCGAGCCTAGCATGTCACAGTGTACCCTTTGGTTATTTCAAATTATATTTATCTTCTCCCTAAGGCACCTCTTCATACCACCTGGAATACCATCATGGACTGCTGGTGGTCTACGGGCAGTATTTTGAAAACTATTGCTATAGACCTTTCGACGCAGCATATTATGTTGGTTTAAAATCCCTTTAAATATCACGCCTTTAAACGTTTGCTTGGGATAATGATGCACTCTAATAATTACCTTTTAGTCTAGGGCTGGCCCATATCCTGTTGTAAATTTGCATATAGGCAATTTCCCTTCAGATATCGTCAAATATGTGTCTAGTGATGTTTTTCAACTTGGATAAATCATCTGAATGTCGTCAGCTTAAAAAAAATTGCCGCGCAAATATATAGTACATGGTTTTAAAGGTATAACAGCACTTAATTCGTAATGTAACCAAGATTGGTCTCAAATGAAAGCTATTATTCATGGCAATTCAACTAATAACATTTTATTTTCGTGTATTCACATATATTTGAGTAAAATTATAAATATTGTTTATGCACAAGTATTTTATTTATTAAGTATATTGCGGCATTTTGTTGTACACTTGCAAAATCTTGAAAAAGAAATTTCTTTTTTGTAAAGTGGGCAGATAGTGTTTCTGAAACAATTTTTGTAGTGCGTGGATGTGGAAAATAGTCAGTAATAGTTTCACTGGTGACTTGGGGCTGCAGTTCACTATCCCATTTCATATATCCATGCAATGTTGGTAAAAGGGTGGGTGCATCAACAAATACATGGTCTCACTCGTAACATTTCGAAAACCCTCCATGATGTGTAATATTACACTGGTAGAAGGTGGCGTGAGCCTCTATAGACTTAGAATTTTCATTTTATGATACTGGTGTACCCAAATCTTATTTCCCGAAGTGAAATTTGATGTTAGAATTCGAACAGTAATTTCTTCTACATTATCCATCAGTGTTTTACTGAGGTCGGTTTTATCAAATGTTTGTAGTAGATGTGGTGGAAGTACACCATGCTTTAAATCTGTAGGACTTGTCCCAATATTGCTTGTAGTGCCACATCCAGAGATGGAATGTAAGGCTGGTAGAATTTAAATCACGCTGTGTTCCAGGACTTCCACAAGTTTATGAATCGGCACTGCACGTGATGTAATACCCTTTACACAGAGAGCCCATAGTTCACACAATCCTTCCTTTTTAAAAGATTTATCTAAATGATACACGGCACATACAAAACATAAGTGTCTGAGGATGTTATTACAATGCGCTCTACATTTATAGCAACTGCATGATGTACATAAAGAAATAGCCACTCATAAGCCTCCTCCATGTCAGATAGTAATGATGAAATATCTTCTTTCAGGCCATTTTCAAGGAGTATATTTGTCTGTCCATCTTCACCAAGTCTGTCAATATAAATAGGCCTACCACTAAAACCATTCCATTCTATCAGGTATTGAGTGAAGAAATTCTCCAACCTACTTAAAAATGACCAAAGTGCATGCATTTTTTTGGAAGAGAGGGTTTCACTCCATTATTTTTCGTGTTATTGTATTGGTGGTTCTTCTTTGTCGTACAGCTGATTCAACACTATCTTCTTTGTATACATTAAAGATTATATCAATCCTAGAAGAGTTTAGTGCTATCGCTTTTATTCACTGAATGATAAGCTTTGCAACTACTCCAAGAGTCATCATAGAACTAGACATAGCTGCTTGAGTCTTTCATACATTTAACATAAAATCAAACAATACTGGGGTGAGTGAGGTGAAAGAGGGGGCTTTTTAAAAGTTGATCTTTTAATATCTCTCTCTAGATCTTGTACCATACTTGCCTTATCAGGATGTTTTAGGAAGCCATCTTTTGTTTAAAGAACGAAGTAGAAACGAGTCCATAGCACAGCAGCTGATAAATGGCGTATACTATTTCTCGTGCAACATCAATTAAATGTAGGGCATCAGAATTCTCATGTTGGGTGTGATTTTCTTCATGTGTTGCTGAGAATGGGACATCTTCCTCTTAGCCACTTTATCGAAGAGCTTCTTGGACTTACTAACGAATCTTTCTCCTGAATAGATTGTGTGCTGTTTATCCTGTATTGTAGCATGTGAGCTTTAAGTTCTCATCATGTTCGTCAAAATATCGAACAGTGAATATGTTGTACAAATTGCCTTGTGCATTATTTAAATCAAAAGGATTTTTTCGTTCAATGATGAAATCCACGATGCCTTTGATGATTCCATGATGCCATCTGAATGAGTTAAAGTAGATGAATGTGTTGCTACAATATGTAAATAATGTGTGATTAGTTGCAATGCCATGCTTTAGAGCTTTAATTTGATATAAACTTGGTCACAGTACGAATTGAATGCTGTTAAATCCATGTATTATATTTGACGACCATTTTGAAAATAACTGATGACATTCAGGGCATGTACCCAAGATTAAAATCATCACTAGATATATATTTAATGATATTTGAAAGGAAACCCTCCATACGTAAATTTCAAACAGGACATTGGTTGCCCCCTTTCCACCTAATGTCCCCCCTCTCCCCCCTCACATAAATTATTAATTAGAAATTACAAAATATAACAACGCAACTCTTGGAAATAATATTATCCTATACTATGCTTTGATTTCAGTTTTATATTTAGTTAAAATTTATGATAGGTATTACATTATACTATATTAATTTTATAAAAATTAGAGTTAAGTTTAAAATATATTTAAATGAAATTATATTAATTAGATGTTATATGGATGTTTTGGTTACAGTAGCAATTTAAAGCTTGTGTCTTTGTAATACTATTTTCTTTTAAATCGTACACGTTCCTATTATTATTCTCAAATACAAATTTTCTTTTTTTCAATTTAATTAAGAATGTATTATTATTGTATATTGCACCAATTTTAGTGAAACATAACAGATTAAATTTTAACTAATACTTTATGTTTATTGAACATAAAATGTATTTATCATTGAAACATAATATGCTCTTGTTCACGGTGCAATGGATATCAATATTATTATAAAGAATTTTAGATTTAGTTCGTAATTTGTTTTTTAAATTTCTGGTTGGAATATGCTAGTTTATATGTTTTTTTTAAATGCTAGGTTTATACAAATTTTTTATTGGAATTTTTATGACATTTTCAAACTTCAGTTATAATTTTATAAATCTATCGTTAACATGCTAGTATTGTGCCTACCCTCAAATAATAATAATTGTTTATATTCTCAACCAAGTTGTATTATAGTTTTTATCTCCGAAGTACTTAAAATTGATTGAAATTATAAAGTATAGTTTCTTAATTTGGGAGGAAAGAGGAAGAAAATATTTATTTCTATCCCTACCCTATTCCACAAATTAAGGCTAGTTTACTAATTAGTAAATGTATTAAATTCAAATTTTTTTCAAAAATGACTCTAGCAATTTTTATTAAAATTGTTAGTTTAAGAATGTTTAAGCTGCCAAATTACACCGTAAATATGGCTTTAGGTAAACATTCATTAGAGTTTAGTTTTTTAATCGGTGATTTTAGAAAATATTTTGAAAATAGTTATGGCACTTGTGTTAAAAATGTATATCTGGGAAGTGTTTAGCGTAACAAATAAATTTGTATACCTATTTTATTGGTTAACATTTAACCAAGGGTAGTTTAGTGAAAATTGGTTTTTATAACAATTAACTAATTTTAAAATGGGTCCAGTGATTTGGCTCAAAAGGTTTGTCTGATAAGTTGTTTTATTTTATATATATATATATTTTTTTTTCTAAAAAATATTCATTACTGTAGTTTACAATTGACAGATGTTTGTAGAATTCTGATTATTTTTTAACTCTAAATATTTGGTTCAGAATAGGTGTCATAGGACTATTTTACTACATAAAAAATAAACAACGCTTATTCTTCTAAAGGGAGTTAATTTGGAGTATTTTACATACAACAAAATATATTATTATTGTTGTTGTTGTTGTTAGCACCGCGTTTTAATAACCTTTCGGGTTATACGCACCTACGTTGTGTAATGGTAGGGTGATTGTGAAATGAAATGGGGGACCTAGAGTTCAACGTGGAATACGAACCACGGTGCCGGGACCGAGGATTGAACCTCGGCCGCCAGCACAGAAGTCTGACACCTTACCCCTAGACTACCAGGTCACCCTATGGATATATAAGAACTGCTAAGACTACTAGGAGTAGACAATTAAAACTATGTTTATACTGGAGATAAACTTAATTTATTTTGTAGAACAAGTTTTATTTTTATATGTATTTACTTTATGTAATCACGAATTCTAAAGTTAATTACCTCACTTGTAAAAGTACGTTAACAATCCCGATCATGATCTAATTATATCCAGTCTTCCTCATTACACCTTATCTCTTTCAGGTCCTTTCTAATGTTATCCTCCAATCTGCGTCTAGGTCTTCCCAATGGTTTCTTGTCATTGGGTGTACTAGTCAATAGCTTGATCAAGGTTCTAGAAACTCCCATTCACTGTGCATGTCTCACCTACCGTAATCTGAGACTTGATTATACTATCAATGTCTTGTGATGAGTAAAGATTATCTAACTCATAATTATGTAACCTCCTTACTCCCAGTAGATTCATCCCTTTTTGGACCAAATATCGTCCTAAGCACATTGTTTTCGAACACCATTCATTTGTTTTCATCATGTAAGATAAGAAACCATGGCTCATACCCATAGAGAAGAATTGGTAAAACTATGGGTTTTTCATTCTTAATTTTACATTCCTTGAAAGAAGGTGAGATGTCAAAAACTTACTGACTGAGTAATAACATGCATTTCCCAACTGTATTAATTTCCAAATTTCTACACTAATATCGTTATTAATCATTTAAATTGGTTCCTAAATATCTAGATAAACTCATTAATCGTTTCATATGATTTGGTGTTGGCAGTAATAACTAAAATATCGTTCTCAATCTGTGATAATTTGCTTAGTCTTTTCAGTGTTCTCTTCTAAATCCGTTTTTGCAATGGCTTACTTACTATTGCACAACAAAGCTAAATCATCTTCATATCTTAATAGATGTTTTCATATAAACTTCAAAAATATTGCCCCTAAATATAAATTCTTAACAAACCCCCTCCCCCATAAATGCCACCTTTATAATCTACTAAAATTAACACTGCACTCTCTAGTCTAAAATAGATGGTAGTGGTCAGGTTTAGTGACCAGATACGTCCCAAGCTTTTTAATAAACAATTAATTAACCTATAAAAGAAAACAATGCCCCTACCTGTTCCATTAACTACGTCCTGATTGGCTGTCATATCTTCTGTGGACAGGAGACCGTTCCCATTGGTGTAGCCCTCGAGGAGACCATACCTGCAATAGGGGAAACAGGCAAGTAGAGAAAATTTCCTACTCGGAAAACAATTTATAAATTAACATTCTATCATAAATATACAATTTAATATAATCTTAATCTTTATTTACCACTCTCATTTTGTCATGTTTATTTGGTGCGGTCAGTTTTATTGAGATGATTTTATCAAAATCCTTTCCCACGTCACCTACACGCTAGTTCTGGGGTTTCCCCTCTAATTTCTACCTTATTCATCCCGTTTTAATTGGCGTAAATACTCAAAAAGCTACTTCAGGAAGAATGGAACTAAACAAATACCAAATGAAATAATACGTGGACAATGTTATTCGTAAATTTTGACCAACGAGAGCTGGCCACGGGACTATAGCCTGGAACATAAGATTAGTACGCCAATTCTCTAACACTGATATATCCAAGGATCGTTCCATGCTCACGGTCATTCTCCAGTTATAGTTTTAGGGATGAGTCTGTGATAGATGTGTGTAAATAGACTACAATTATTAGGTATCATTAATACAACAACCACCAGCAATTCAAGAGAGGCTTTGTGCTGCCTTAACTATTCGTAAAGAATGAGTCTGATCACAAGACAAATCCTGGATAGCTCAGTAAAATTGAAAATTAGATTGTGAAGTGAAAGAGTAATTGAAGGAAGAATTATTCACTAGCATTTATATTTCCATTTGTATACAAATGCACATTTATTGAATGTAGAAATTGTTATTAGATTTATTTTAAGCCATGTGATCTGTACCTGTCTCATTTGATAGAATTAATCTATGCTTATAAATATTACAAAATAGGCCTTAAGTAAAATGTTATCAATATTGAACAAAATAGAATGTTGTGATTTCTAGAAGGTTGTCTAGATATTCGGTCATGAGAACATCAAACAATGGCAGGGACATGTTTACATACGGGGACATACATATATAACCACACTACCAGTTTAATATTGATACTGGTTCCGTGAGTGGTCGAAGTTTGTTTCGTTTCCGACAAGCAAAAGTGGCGCCACCAACAATGCTTGCTTTACCACCAGCCGTTTGTATTGGTCGGATGGCATCCATTGTGCAATGGAGTCCGTACATTCAATAGTGTTTGTCTGAAGATGGAATACCAAATAGCCTTTTAGAATAATCCCTACTGTATATGTCGAGAATTGTGGCTGGAAGCTCATATTAATAATATTTGTAGCTTTGAGATTAATAAGGTATAAACCAAAACACATATTTTAAGTTTGGATGTTTTATCATACTTGGCACACGAATCAACACTTGGTTATTTTAATAAATATTTAGACTTCCTTGATGCTACTCTTTGATTTACTAGCTCAACAATTATTTGGATACACCAACACCCAAGCCTTTATAATTTGACTCATTAAAACAATATCAATACAAGCCACTCACGTCTTACTGTTAGCTGCCAATCTATAGATAAACTGGACGTGCTATGACTTCAAGAACACCTCGGTTGATACACATTCAAGGTTTAAATTAAACTTTTTGTTTACTTCAAATATTTACCTTAAAGTTTGTTGAATATGCGCTCTCAAATTAAAGGGTTAATATATCTGAGTTGATACATTATTTTGGGTGTTGTTTTTTAGCACCTTATCTTACTACCCGTTCGAGCTATACGCTATTTTATGTTTAAAGGCAAAGGTTTAGGTCCAAACAGTTATAACTTGACTAATACATTGATTGTTTTGCGAGAAACTTTCTGAAAATACATATAACCTATGTATACATATATGAATCTTAGAAATTTCAAATATTCTATGAGCGAAATATAAAATATAATAGCTAAGAACGTTCTAGGTGCCAAATATACTTCTAAGTGTTCTATGATGACATGACGGTTTTAACAGCTGACATACAAAGTTAGTGGCATATACAGCTAGCATATTATATATTCATTAATATGAACATCTTCCAACGCCTTTCGGTACTTGGAACAAAATGTAACTAGTATCGCATAGAATATGACTCCATACATTTTCTAACTAATGGCACTTACATTTTAAATTTCCACCATTCATATGGACTAAGGGTCATATACACATGAATACTGTGGGTGACCTGGTGGTCTAGGGGTAAGGTGTCAGACTTCTGTGCTGGCGGCCACGGTTCAATCCTCGGTCCCGGCACAGATTTATCTGGTTACCAAACCCTTCCTTCACCTCTGACAAGACATCTTGTGAATGTGGGGAATTCCAGGCCTCCACCGTGGTTCGTATTCCACGTTAAACTGTAGGTCCTCCATTTCATCTCACAATCACCCTACCATTACACATTATCGTAAGTGCGTATAACCCGAACGGGTAGTAAGACGCGGTGCTAATAATAATAAATAACACATGAGTACTATGTAAATAAACTGCAGGTGAAAGGTTCACGTATACTCAGTCATAACAAAACCATATTACTTTAAACAACAATGGGATCTACTTCTATCTTAACTGGAAACTTAGAAATGATATCTTACTCCATTACAAACTCTATACATCTTTTGTAACCCGTCCAAAATACGTCTAATCTGAAAAATATCGTTCAGCCGATTAGATCCTTGTAAAGAAAAACGAAATCCCTTTTTTTCATTCTATGCCAGAATATATTTCTTTGAAAGGGATCTTAAAAGAAACACGTGGTACAGATGCTACAGCTAGTATTTTTTCTCAAACCTGAAAAAAGGAAAATCGCTAATCCTTCGGTAAATAGAGCAGCTCGCAAGTAATGTGGTATATGAAGTGATAAAATAACAAATGTCACTTAAATTATGTAATATTTTAAAATAATAAATTGTTTTTTTTATACTTTATATAGCACTTTACTATTGTTTGCATATTTATTTGAATGCATTACGGGCGAGGAAGTTTACCCAAATTTGGTTGGAAGGGGAGAATGAAACAATTTATTTACGTTTCAATTGATTGATATTATCATCATTATTTGAATATATAATAACTGGATTGGTGGACACACAGACCATCCGTCAATCTCCACTGGTTATGGTAAGTTCAAAGTCCTAGCTCTTGAAATGAATGTTGAGCATGATTTTCCCTAAATGGTTTGACATGTTACCTGCTTACAAATGAAAGTACATTTCCTATAAATTTGACCTCACTTATTTTCACCCAATTAGTAACAAGAGCAAGCTAATGTACAGTACCTGTATTTTCAAAGAACCTATTGGGAGGCATAAAAAATATACATTTTTTCTTTCATAACTAGACTTAACGAACAAGGATTAAAGATGATATTTACGGGAAGGTGGAGGATTTTATGGTCAAATATGTCCATCTAAGTTCAAATATTCCCAATTCCTAATCCATTGGAGTAATTATAACTTAAGCATATTACCCAAACGGTTAGTAAGACATGATGATAAATAAAAATTAGGCTATTTATTTTAGTCAAAACTACTCTCAGTCTTATGTTGAACTCCCCCGTCTAGTTGTCAATTTCTAGTTATATTAAAATAATTTAAATTAATAAAAGTAAAATTAGCCTTATGGGTATATAATCTAACGCTTTGGTCACTTAATAAAATAAAACAAAATCCTAAAAATAACATCGTTTTCACATAAAGTTTGGGAATGAATTTGCAATTTTTGACATATTTACATCCCTTTGTTTACCTATCGTTTCAATGAAAATTACTCTATTTCACTGATCTTGTCAATATTACCTTCACGATTCTCCCAGAAATTTACTACCTCATGTATCGTATTAGTATTTTCCCACAAATAGCGGGAAAGCGTGAGAATATCAACGTCAAAATACTCCAGTTGTAGAGAAAACCCAGAGAAATGTCTGAGTATCAATCAGTAACAGACCACCCCCTTGTTTTTCAAATTACACGTTTTAACGAGATAAAGGTAGTCCTAGGTATTTGTATTGCTAACTATTCCTCACCTCTACCTGTTTACTATAAAACTACTTACGGTTTATGCCTATACGATTACTACCCAAAATAAGTGCAATTTTACACAAATATAGTAGTTTTAATCAAATCATTAAAATGTACGGTTTAATATCTCTATCTTAAGTGCTTGTTTAGTTTGTGACATATTTAAATTGTAATACATTATAATGGTGTATGTGTGTGTATCCCATAAATATGCATGACAAGGACAGAGTCTGTTCATTAAACCTATTATATTTTTTAACTTCATTAAAATATCTTTTACTTATAGACTTGGTCTGGAAATAAACGTTAAGCTTATATGTTACATTTAAAAAATGTATTTTGCCTACAATTTTAATCACTTTAGTAATAGTAGTGGTAGTAGTAGTAGTTGTTGTTGTTGTAATAGTAATACCTATTATTATATCTTCATAAACTAATTCACGTAGCGTTGTTACTATCTCACACTATGGGTAAATATTGTAGTCATAAAATTTTTGACCTCAAGATTATGATCAATATTTACGTTTGTCAGAAACCCTAATAGTGAATTTTATCATTTTTCATGTCCCCATGTTTGTCTGCCCATAGCCACAAATCTCAAACGGTTTGTTTTATTTTGTTCAAACTTGATATTTAGATGTTGGATAATTATATTGGGACTTTATTTTTAATTTGACCCTAGCCCTCAAAATTAAGGGTAGTATACTGATTTTTTGAATTACTAATTTTTTGAAAACGGCTTTAGAATAATTTTTTTTAATATAAGTTTATGGAGGTTTTTTATCTCCCAAATAACATTGTATGAGTTGTTTTGGATGTACATTAATTATAGGGTATTTTACAACCTAGTATTTTTGAAATTTGAAATATTTTATAAATGGCTCTAGTTATTTTGTTCTAAATATATATCTAGTGAGTGTTTGACATATTAAATAAAATGCTATACGTTTTTGAGAAGGAGGGGGTTTGTCTAAAGGTAGATTACTAATCATGCAGTAATTTTAAATCTGGGGGTCTCGGCGTTAATCCGAAGTGGTCGCTAGATTTGTTAAAGACTGTAACCTTATACTGTATTTACACTTTTACGAGATTCTGATGATTATAGTATAGTTCAAAATATAAATAGAAATAGAATATTTTTGTTATTTTACTCTGACTGTGTTTACCGACACAGTTAACTGCAGCAGCCTCATATGTGGGTGAGTAGCACTGCAAGCTCTCGCTTTATTCAAAACTGAATATCCGCTAAGCTCTCATTCACTTTCATAAAAACCGAGTGTTAGAGAAGATGAATCAGCCTGCTTGCCTGAGTGGTCAACCACCGATCGTAAGCAGTGCTTATTTAGTAAACTTGTGACATTGTCGTGTTGTAGTTTTCATTTCTGTGTGTGTACATAAAGTTCCCTCCTTTGTTCACAAAAGTTTATGTGAATTAGAGCATAATTAATACTGACAATTGGATGGATTCCTAAGAGGTGTTCTGCTATTTGCAGAAGGGGAAAACCAGATAAGAAAATAAAATTAAGATAGAATATTGAATATATTTTGGTCATTTGGGCTCACTAAAGTTGAAAAATATTGCGAGTAGAGACCTTTGTGCTTGTTGGGTTTGTCTGTTTTATCTACAGAGATTATGAAACCAAACAAGCTGAAGTGACACCTTGAATCAAAACAGTAAGTATGCAGGAAAGTCGTAGGATTTTTTAAACATTTTTTTTTTAAGAATAATTTGTACAGACCAAATTAATGATAAAAATGAACCGCATTCCAACCAATGGACTTCGGGCATCATACAAAGATTCGTAAATGATCACAAAATGTAACAAGTTTCATTATGTTAGAGAGACAATCGTTTTGCCTGCTGCTATCGAAATTACTTAAATAATGTTTGACAAAACATCTGCATATCCAGTCCGAAAGAACCCTCTAGCAGATAAGACAGTAGGAGGACGAATATCTGACATGGCGCCAGACATGCAAGAACAACTGATAGAAGCTTTGAAACTGTAAAAATGTGCTATACAGGTTTATGATGCCACTGACTTAGTGAAGGATGCCCAACTTATAGCTTAAGTCTGGAATATCCATAACAGATCTGTCAAAGAAGACCTATTGCTCTGCGCCATCTGGACTATCTGTATGATCCACAAGGAGGCACTTGCATACAAAAACTAGAGTACAGAACTAATAGTTGTATTTAGTTCCACCATTAAAGTAGCAGGCTCCATTAAGAAAATCCCAACTGAATGACGTTTGTTTGCTGCTCTTTGCGAAAGAACAAGTGTTTAACTTAGTACTCTATTATCCTACTTTGCTTCCCGCTGGTTGTCACGCGGGAAAGTACTTGCAAGGGTCTTTGAGCTGAAGGATGAAATTAGTCTTTAACTTAAAGACAGTGACTATCCCGGGAATAAAAATGAGATCAATAAGAACAGTTTCTTATATAAACTAGCTTATCTTGCTGATATTAAAGGGTATATTCACTGATTTTTTAATATTAGATTTTTTCAAAATATCTTAACTTTTATTCAAAATTGTTTTCAGAAGACTATTTTGGATAAAGATTATATTGTATGTTTCTTTTTTTTAATATAATATAATTCAAGGGTAATATACTTACATGAAATTGTAGGAAATAAAAAAAAAAATCGAAATTGGCATTGAAAGTTTAGTTCAAATGGGAGTAATTTTTTATGATAAATAAGGATACATTTTTATCTCCACGAACTATAAACAATGTTAGGGTGGTTTACAAATAACTTATTTTTGTTAATTTTAAATTTACAAAAATTATTTAAACAATTTGGTTTATAATCTATATATAAATGGTGTGTATTATAATTAGAATTTACATATGATATTTTATGAGGAAAATCTAGTTAATGGTAAATTTATTTTTCTAAACTTTCATCATGATAAAGTTTATGCTATTGTGTCATACCATTTATTTCACTTATAATATGTGTTCATTTATAGGAATAGAGTTCTACTAGTTATAAAAAATAAGGCATTTTTGTTGTAACCTTTTTTTAATAAAATACAGTATTTACAAATTTCCCAATATTTTAAAATTAGCTGACTTCAAAATATAAAAATAGCTATGTAGCATATAAAACCCGCTGTTTAACATATACAATAAAAATGCCATAATTATAATTAATACAATGAATACAAAATCTAATATATTCTAATAATGTATTGCAGATATTAATTCACGGTGGATTTATGTTGCCAAGAAACGCCCAGGCTCCAGGAAGACTGCCCCAGCTGACTATGCCTGGACTATCAGCTAAAATATATCTTACCTACTGGCCCCACTTCGAAGAAATGGCAGATATGTTTTTCTATAGGCGCCACACAATCAAAGAGTGCTGGTGAACACTCATTGCAATCCCTCAACTTAACCCCCTTCCCCCCTTAGATGTCCAGATACAAACCTTCCCCGAGTTCGTCAGTTCTATTAGTATATAACAGTCATTCCTCGCTTCACATTTTGTATTTTATTGTATCAATTCAACGGAGGAAGAACTAGAACGTTACTCTTCATTGCCGAAGAAACTACTGGTGACTACGATGTGTCAGGCGTCGCTTTCTCCACCTCGTTGCAGATGAAGCCTCAACTGGACCTTTAAGAATCTGGGATTGATTCTTACACATTTTTAACTATGTCCATCAGCCATAGTTTTGAAAGTTAGTCTTAACGCTCTTTTTCTATGTCCAAAAGACATAGAGTTGTTTGTCAAAATTAAGAAATATTTTCCTATGAACTTATGGCGCCTATTTTTGACTGCTATTGTGCTGAGACAGATGCTCCTTCGATGGAGAATGAGGGTTGATCCTTATTTCTAGAGTTACTAAACTAAACTAAACTATACGTTCAATCTTACTTCTGATAGTTCATTTTCATCAAGGTGATTATTTATATTCCTGCCTATCGAGAAGTATACGATTATATTAACTGAATAAAGTTATACCTATCTAATAACAATGGACATTTGATCTAATATCAATTTAAAATTTATGTAATTCTATTTCTCTAGTTACATTTAAATAATTTGGTTTATTATACTTGTATATTTCTCTTATGTCTAATCCTTCTCAAACTTTCACGTTATAATTTTGTAAATTGTAATTGTAATTGTCACTTCTTCTACTTGATAGGAAAAGCGAGGATTTACTAAGTACAGTATATTAAGGAATAAACATGAAAAAATATTAGCAGACTTAGCCAATATTGACAAATACTAAATATAAATTTTGGAAACTGTTAGAGCAAATTCTTTATGATTTAACTCATTCGTACAACTTATATTAAATAATAATAAGCACGAAACCCGAACGTGTAATAAAACCTGATGCTAAAAAATACTATATTTAAAACAAACTCTAAAATAGCATATCTATAATAATAATTATCTCTTTTATTCTGGTACAAGAATGGTCTTATAAAACTTCAGCTTAATGCCAAATAATTTTGGCATAAAAAATGTCTCACCAGTAGATGGACAACATATTTTTATATCTTTCAATTCACTCCTAACTGCTTTCAAAACTATTTATGGTTGGCTCTACATAAATAGAAAATAGCCTTCTTGTTCTTAATAGATGTGGTGCTTCTATTAGAGAATATTTATTTATTTCAATCCTTTACTCTATGAGAGGCGGAGATTAAAATATTAATAATAAAATTAACGTAAAACAATGTATAATTTTTCCATTTACGTTTTATTACTCACTTGTGTTCTACATATTTTAACTACTCTAGTTGTGTTAGAACTATAAATAAGTTATTTGGAAGAAATGTATTGACATTTGCGTGTAAGGATAGTGGTAAGTTTATCAGGGTAAAACACCCTTAACACCTAATTAGATCATACCTCTCAATCTCAAGAAAACAAGACTAGTTGAGTCTGACATTTAATCCTCGTGATCAAAAATATGTGTTATCAGTTATTGAACCACATTACTTTTTAACTATGAAAGCTCTTTAAACAATGCTATAATAAATGATTGATAACATAATTAAATGTATTTTCTTTAATTATCTTTGTTTTAACATCTAGAATAAAGCCATGGTATTTTTGATGAGTGGGATATTAAATTTTACATTTAATTCTATTGGTTTAGTGTTTTAAAGATTCATGGCTCAAAATGCTGGAGCAAATAAATAACACAAACCAGTCTAAAGTAACCCCAACTTTGTCTGTACTCAAAGTTAGTTACATAAAAATAAGTTGGCTAATTATTTTGCAAAATAAATGGGAATGACAATTGGACTTGGTCGTAACATTAGTACTTTTTAATATTTCAAAAACAAACAGTTAAAAATAAGAGAATACAAAGGATATATATATATATAGATTCCATAATAACAATGTAAATTACTGTCTCTACACAAAAACAAATATAAACCAGAATAAACCGCACTGAAACTTGGAAAACAAAACCATTGATTTGAAACCTGAAAATATTGTGAGAAGGACTTTATGAAGCGTTTCTTTGTCAAAAGTACTTTCATCCTACTCTTCTCTCCCCCACTTCCTATATTGTCTTTCTCACACCCACAATATAATCTACCCCTTTATATGGTGGTATAGTTCTCAACCCTTTAACTTTCCCTTTATAATCCTCCCCTATACATGTAGTATCCATCTACTGTCGGTTTATAGTGCCCAACTTTTTGTTTGTATAACCTCTTCTGTCATTTTATCACGTGTACATCTTACACTTAATGCATTATTTTATTTGAGCGCTTTATTTAGTTTATATCATTTCATCTAGGATTTTTTAGCAATTCATCTTACTACCCGTTTGGGTTATACGATTATGTACTAATTACACTTATAGTTTTAGGGATTAGTAAGTTTATTTACAGGGGATATGTACTCACATTTTTATGAAAGGAGAGTAGAAAACAAATTTGAAAAACCACCGTCACTACACCCGACCGATATTCTAACCTTTATCTCCACGACATCCGCAGTCTGGTCTACTACAAGAGAAGCGCCTTAGTCTATTTGGCCAGTGAGGTGGGTTAGCTCATCTCTTCGTATTATTTATTTTGAATTTTTAGTTTGTATAAGAGAAAAATTATTTTAATTGTAAGCGTTATCGACCCTTAGATTATGCCAGATTTTATTGTTTTGAGTGTTCACAAAGTCAAAAGGTAAGTTTACAACATGCATCTGTGTATACAGTATATCTGGGACTTCAGCCGAACCGGTTGAATTAATTTCATTTAAACGTTTATTTATATATTATATGGATCCGACACCTTAGCTCAGTCATTAGCGTGTCTGTCGACTGAGTTATGGGTCCAGTATTTGATTCCCGACATGGGTGAAAATGTATCATTAATTAAATGTGAGTTTACCCTTTCACAATGATGAACTAACGTCTGGGGACTAGATGTTGTGCCTGTCTTTGTCTTAAGGCAAATGAAACTACGACAAGCCTAGAAAACCAGCAGTGGGGAATATATGGCTGAATAAAAAACTGACCAGAGCTTATAAAGTATATTTATATATTATATCGCAAATCCTTAGTTTCAATTCTAGTTTTAAAATGAATTTAAGCTAACGGATAAAATTAATCATATATGATAATTTTTGAATGGATATCTTTTGGGGAGTGGGGGAATTGATTGATAACATTTTATACCTGTTTTTGAGATAAAAACTAACTTAAGGTTTGTCACAGAGAAAATATATTTGAAAATTTATTTCCCATCTACAATAGACAGTATGACCCGCTTCGGTTACCGCAAAGTCTAACGCGCTACTCTCGTAGTAGACTAAACTGCCATTGATGGGGAGAAAATAGTTTGAAGCTTGGTTGGGTGTTCTTAGGATGGGTTTTAATAAATGGTCTTGACTCCCTCCATGAAAATGCGGGTACACATCATATAAATCTAACTTTACTAATGCCTAAAACCATCAGTGTAATGTTAGTACATAAGCGTATATCCTGAACGGATAGTAAGACGTGGTGCTGGAAACATAATTATAAAATAGACAATATGACAAATTATATCTATTGTATTGTACCATTTATTTATTATTTTCATTTCACTGGATCTGTAATTATTTTGTCCTAGATCCTTTCTTTGGTTCATATTTACCAAAGTTTTACCCCTTGCCTGGTTTTAATTTTAACGGTTGAGGCTTAATACCAAATGAGTCACAATTAACTTCAAAATAATAATTTAAAAAGTTTATATCATACTTACAATTTCACAGTTAGAGAAGTTTGATGGTGACAAGCTGGGTTTTATCGTATGCTCTGACATTTTATTACGACATTACCTCAATCATCCATAAGATGGCATGCATATTTATATTTGGATCATCATCATAATAATATAATTGTTCTAGCGGTTCCGGGTACAATGTTAGCGAGCCTCCTCCATTCCACGGAATTCATCAATGTTTGGTTTTCCATTACTTCTCTCCTGTTCTTGTTTCTCATTACCACGTCACTGATGGTTAGGTAGATCCTACACTTCTTGGGTCCTCCTCTAGGTCTATATTTTTATATTTTTATTCATTAAACGTGACTTGTCTATTTTTCTTTCTAAATAGTTATATTATTTTTCTTCTTTAAATCTATCATTTTATTTTCCTATGTTATTCTTTATATTATGTTCCTCTATTAAATCTTCAATTCTTATCCTATTCAAAAATGCTTTTTCTCTTATTTTCTTAACTATTTAATTTAATTTTCTTATTTTTATCATCTGTTTTGGAAATAACTGTTAATAGCCGAGTTCAAATGGTAAATATAGAAAAAAAAGTTGCCTTTGGGATTTAGCTTGGAAGGCCATACATTTATTTAAAAGTGTAAAACTAATTCATATTACATTACTATTTATGAATATGAATTTTAGAAACGTCGAGTGCCAATCACAAAATAATATAGCCGAAGGGCAGTTATACCTGAATATCCAAATAATTTTGTGACATGTTAACCACCTTTTCAGGTAGTAACTGCTACCCCACTACATTTCATGATGGCTACTGTTTTTAAACAGCATCGATTACAAAGCACCAACATAATAGAACTAATCCGCCATACACTCGTAGACCTTAGCGGACTTGAGTTTAAATGCTTCCCTTAGGACTCAATGATCATGGATTCAAACCCAGGATGGGTAGAAGGATTTTCCTTGAGTGATAAAAATCCATACAACAAATTTTTTGGAGGGGAAATAAAGCCGTCAATCCCATGTTGCCCGTGGAATGAAATAGAACCCTGGAAGGTATGTGGAAATACCTTAATGGCCAAATTAGTAGGCTCTTTATCTCTCAATCAAAGAAATTACCATGTGCTGATATTATCATTCGCTTCAGAAAGTGCATAATAAAAACCTCAAATAAAAATTCAATAAATAGATTTCTCTATTCATCTTCCCTGTATGATTATAGTCTCAACTACGAGATATATTCGTATACCACGTGAGATTTTTTTAAAGTTGATTTATCTTACGATGTTTATTTCTCGTAAATGGTTTATTTCACCTCCATCTACCATACTCTTATTCTTTGTATCTAAAAATAATATGTTAAGCAAACCTAAACTAAATATTTGAGCACACTTTTGTTAAAGTTTACAATGAACTCAGAAATGCCAAGAGCTAGTTCTAAAAATAGAAAATAAGTAAATATACAACCTCATAAACGAGACACTATAAAATAATAATACTATTTAGCACCGCGTCTTACTACCCGTTCGGGTTATACGCCTTTAAGTACTAATTACTCTAATGGATTAGGAATTGGGAAGGTTGAATTAGAGGAAGTGAACCCCCATTTGCGTGGAGGGAGAGTAGAAAACCATTTAGGGAAAACCGCACCCAGTTCACCCGAGCGAGCTTCGAACCTCGATCTCCCCGTCCTCAGCAGTCAGGCTCAACACGACAAGAGCGTCAGCCAACTACGCCACCGAGGCGGGTCACTATAAAATAACCTGATCTCTTTATTTCAAGTTATATAATCTAGATCATATTTCCATGCACGTTCTTTGATTTGGAACTTTTTTTTTTTTCGAAGTGTGTTTCTCTTGTCAGACCAGCACCCTTCCGTGCAAACAATAACCGCTCAAAACACGTGGGACACTCACAGCTTTTTTTTTACAGAAACTTGTACAAGTTCTACTCTATGTGACATGTTTACAGAATATTTGTAACCCCACCCAATTTATTTCTACAAATCGTTCTTTTTTCTCTCAACTTTATCTTATTATATTATGATTTAATATTAAATAATATTACACAATTTTCTCTTTTAAACGTTTACTTTTACCGTCCATTTATTATTTTACTAGTTATTATTAGGTTTAACGAAGAGTTATTAGTCACATAATGTAATGATAAACGAATAACAGTCAGAAGGACTAATAAAGAGTAAATTCACCAGAATTTGTTAAAATATTTGATAAAAAGCCACTTTCATAGAAAACGCGCTTCATCTTAACTACCCGTGGTTCAAACCTCATCTGATCTGGAGTGAGGTCTTGCACGCAACTATAGCACGCTGAGCACGAGCTAATAATATTATATCTTATCACGTGTCTCTGCCTGCCTGGGTTATATGCACATTATACTGAAGGTGTACGTAAGAGAACGTTAAGGTTTAGAAGAAATATATCCTATTTTGCAAGAAGGTATGGTAATAATCAACAAGTAATTATTTAATAAACACAATCTTCATTATGTATTTCAGAGAATCAAACAATGACCTCATCATCGGCGAATAAAACCTGACATCACACCGCGTGCCTATCTACACGTGTCATAGTTAGTTCGATACATAGCTAACTTCAAGTTCCCCTCAGAGGCGGAGAGTGAAAATATTTAGTAAAATAAACTAATTGTTTCTCTGAAAGTGCTGACCATATTCCTGTAAACTTTACTATCAGTCAGAAGGTCCGGGTTCCATCACAATTGTTTGTACTTAAAAGTTTTTACCCCATATTGATTATCTAGTCTTCCAGATCGGTGGATTTATAAGAAGTTATTTACCCTCTCCCTTGCTTAAACTAGCCATTATTTTTCGTTAAAACTTGAATGTAAAAAGCTGTAAATATTATGTAGTAGATTTTTTATTGGTATTATCAGAAAGAGACATTTCAATCCTTCAGTCTTATTGAAGAAGTTCAATGTTGATTCCAGCTATTTCTAATCTGCCAGGTACTTCATAAATTAAACGGAATAAAAGGTAATCTAATATGTCAGTATATTGTTATTAATGGTTTTTCCAGTCTCCCTCCAAGAAACTGTGAAAACTGTTTTTATAAATAATATTATATTAGTATAATTAATCTCATATGTCCACGATGGGTAGTGATATGAGGGGAAACAAAAATACAAGCTTAGTTTGTCAGTGTTATAACGCTATAAAAAATAGTCCTCCTTTTAGCATTTTGATACTATAGTGTCTTAGTATGCAATGTTTCACCTCAGAGAAGTAAACAGAATCAACTGCCAGTGAGGAATTATATGGAACAAACGGGAATTTACTTTAACACATAAATTATTTCACACAAACTCTCCTTCACATACACTCTCTCAACTGTTCTTTCAGCCGGACTCTCTCATACACTTTCTCTTTCTTTTTCTCCCAGAATCTATTCGTCACACACAAATCTCTTTTTAGCACTCTATCATTTTCACTCTCTCTTTCTTACTAACATTCACTCGATCTCACTCACTCACTCACTCTCACACTTTTACACACACTTTCTCACATTTACTTTATCACACTCATTTTCTTTTACTAGCAATCTCACCCTCACTCACACAGTCACACAAACACACACACTCATATACTCACATAATCTCGCAATCTCTTTCTATCTATATATAATTTGGTGTGCCCAATTTCAGTTGAAATTACGAGAAAACTGTTAAACCTATGTTGACAAACAAACAGTAATTTTAAATATTAGATATCTAAGATACCGATAAAAATAGTAGCCTAAAACTAAAACCCAATTTTCCATATTTTCCTTCCGTGTGGGCAGTGGCTCAACCATACAATCATATTTTGTTTACTTCTCCATGGAAACCATTATTTGTGTATATTTGTATACCGGTAAGTAAAATATTCCTTTTTGGTTAAGAATAAAATCAAATCCAAAATCACTTGAGTGATTTGGTGCAAAAAATATTTAGAGAGATGGGAGAGGAGTTGTTTAAAATTCTCTTCGTAGTATAACGGGGGTAAAATACAAGTTTATAATCTAATTAAAAACCCATGGCTAAAGATTTATGTGAAGTTGATTGCCGTTGATGAGTCAACTCCTAGCTAGAATTTTGAGTGAGGGCTTAATATATAAAACCTTTTCCGATAAAAAATGTATAATACATTTTGGTGTAATAATATGTAACTATCACTGCAAATATCCACTAATATTATTTTTTGAATCGCGTAATGTTCTAAATAAAATGTCTTTTTTAATCTAAGATTTTGCTATTACAATAATATTTTGTATATTTTTATCTAAATAATTTAATTATACATTAGTGCTACTATCAGCTTTATTTAAAGGGTAAATAATAAAATTGATTCTGTAGATATGCACCCATATAAGCATAAAGATCGTTAAACTACAATTCTAACAAATCCATTTGTAAAACAAATTCCAGTTAACAATGGAAATATTTGATACCTCAAACGCAACGTCCCCAACAACCCAAGTCATTGCGAGATTTACACTTTGGACGACGTGATCACATGTGTGAGTGATGTCATTTATTATAAACATGTGTAGATAAAGTAACATTCGTAGGTGGTCACGCCGTTGTATTGCAGATATCAAGACTGACATCTCCTGTCAAAATCACAGAGTTAGAACCCACTCCTTAGTCCTGTGGATTCATGAAACCTGTTCTTGTAAAGTTGGTCAAGTGTCCACGTGGGGGCTCTTGAGATAAAGGAGTCATGTCTGAAAATGTTACAAATGAGATAAGTACAGAATCGCAAACTACCATCACATTCTTCCCAGGTAGAAGGGGTTTGGTCATTAACAATCTAAAAAAATAATTAATGTATCTTATGGGTAGATAGGGGATATATTCTAGACAAATGGAGATTAGCAACTTTTCTACCTTTGAATTGACGTTCTATTTATTTATTTTTTTAGGATAGGATTTATGTTAACTCAACCAAATAGACGTTTTTGAAGTTTAATGTAGAAACCGAAATGAGTCAACTCGTACCTTTTAATTATTTATTATTTTGTATTAACAAAATATAATTGGTGTAAAAATAACCTAATTAAATATAAATAATTCATGTGTATGTTTTTAATGGGACATTTTTTGAAAAAAAGTGGTGCAAAATAGTTTACGCTACTTGTTGTAAAAATAGTTTTTAAAGAATTACATTTTTTAAAAAGTTTCATTTATATCAAGTAAATAATGAAATTTGATTTTTCTAATTATCTTGTCACCAAGAAAACAACCCATTTTCTTATTTAAAAGATTAGCTAGAATCTTATTTTTGCTCTACTGTATAGTTTTAGAACTAATCCCTTTTCCCGAAGAGCAGAGTTAAATTTGGTTGGTCTGTTGATTCTTCATTTTTTATGCTAATATTTAAGACGCCCGAAGCGTGATGCCTAGGCAAACTGCATGACTTATAATAAATGCGGGTAGCAGCCTCTCATTCATTCAGGGGATTCTCATTCAAGGTATGCTGCCCAAGATCACTCGACGTTTTTACACTCATTTTTAAAAGCAAAATTATTCCAATTCCAGTGGCAGAAATTAAAATGGTAAAGGATGTATTTTTTCAGTAAATGAACAACAAACTTATGTAGGCCTACGGATGCGCAATAACCACTAAACAATCATATCTAATACCATGAGTCAGGATATAAAATAATGGCTCTAGGCTTCCTTCAACTTGCATGATACATAATTAAAATATTAAATAGCTCATAATGCCGTTTATTTGTATAATCTTTCTTAAACGACAGTTATTTGAGTGATGTTTTATGATATCATTTAGTGGGGGATTTAGTTTGAATGCAGCTGTTATACGTAAAAAATTAAGTGAGAATAATCTTCCATGGAAGTATTTTTTAAATGAAAATTGCAGCTATTTAGATACACAACCATAAAACAATTAGTATAAACTATGTTTGATAAATTGAATAATTATACCAGGATATTTGAATCAAACCATTCCTACTCCTCTAACAAAAATTATCATGTTTTATAGCTCATGAATGAACTACTGTACTTTGACCAAATATTGTCAGATTTTTTAACATTTATAATTTTCCTTTGCTATTTTAATTCATCAATATAAATATAATATATTATTTCAACATTATAATTTATCTGAATATAGTCAGGTAGGACCTCACTTATAATGCGATTACCAGTTTGATATATTTAAAAGTAATGCTTTATAACACTACATATAATTTATTACCTACATTATCATATATTTATTAGAACCACCAACCTATTTACCCATTATTCACTTTATTAGCATTTAGTTGTTACTGGTACCACGGACTGGATACTGCCCTTGGATCTCCACACAGAGTAGTCCAGGGCAGGTCAAAGGTTGAATGTGTCGGCCTAAGTAAAGAATTTCCTTTCAATTGTTTACACCATCACCCAGAAGTAGCAAGTTTAGAGTATGTTATCGTGCTAGCAAATTTAGTTAAGTTACTATTTTTTGGTGCTTTTAGGTGAGTATTAATATTAATATTAATATTAGATATAAATACATATTACTTTTTCATATTTACATTTAAATAATATGATATTTAGATGTGGTTATAATCATACTTAACAAATAGAATAGATTGGATATTTATTAGTCATCATAAATTAGCTTTAAATTTTGTTTTTGCTCTGTGAAAAACTTGACATAATTATTTTAAGATATATAAAACATTTATTTTTATTTCATTAAATCTCAGAAATGCAATAATTTGAATGGAAGATATCTTAAAATTGGCTATATTAACTTTGTCACGAGGTTTATAAACTATATTAAATAACATTTAAGGTTTATAATAATATTGGTACATTAAATCTCAATTGTGGTGTGAGCCATATTTTTAAATACCAAACTGTGTCGTCGCCCTTACTCTTCCTAGAAGACTAAGGCTGGCGCACAATAAGAAAACTAAACTAAAATAACAAGGTAGCAGGATTTGCAGAGGGCGGTGAGAAAATGCAAGATACAAGTAAACAGCCTGTTTACGTATAATGTCCTTGACTTGTACTCAAAAATATTTAGGACGCCAAGAAGGATAACAAAGGCAGAAAACTAAATTATGACGAAATGTTTCAAAAAATAACATGGTGTAGTTTTATTGATGTTAACAAAAAATTTGAATAGGATACATAAAATGGAAAATGAGTTATTCATACAATGTACAGTTTAGAGAGGCTATTTGTATATGATAGTA
>CABFOV010004023.1:29777-57506 GCA_902141375.1 Timema poppense | reverse complement strand
AGGTTTGGTTGAGTTAAGTTAGATTGGTTAGTGTGCAAACACAATACAAGTCAAATTGAAATATAGATGTATCTAGGTTAGGTTGGTTTAGATTAAATATGGTTGAAAAAAAGCACTTGGACACGGGAATATGTATAAGTAAATCATAAAATCTTAGTTCATAAACATAACTAATTTGGTATTTGTGGGAGTCCATTAAGCAGGCTGAAAAGCTACATAAGTATCTCATATTAGACCACTTTTCTTCCAGCTACTTCTGGAATGCCACAAGGATTCTATTCTGGACAACTTCTGGAGTGCCATGAAGATCTCTTCTTTGACCAATTCTTTTACTGCCACTTATGGAGTGAAACAAATATCACATCTGGAATATTGATCCTCCAGCCACCTAATGAATGCCGCAAGTATACCATATTAGACAATTACTCTTCCAGACACCTTTGGAGTGTCAAAATGATTTCATCTTGGACCACCGATCTTACATATGGAATACCCTTTCTTAGTGTGTGCACACAGATGACTCTATAATTATATTTATCCACCCAATCCGCCCGACCAGACGGCCGGCCGCTCCATCCGGCCGAGCCAAGAAGGACGTTGCCCGGGGCCCGCCAAAATGGAGGCACCTTGTATAGATCTTGTATGAGTCAGTCTGAGGTAAGTAAATATCTCTTTCTTTCACTCTCCCATTGGGAGAGCATCCAGTATGATGCCTTACACCAGGAGGGATTAGACTTCAGGCCAGTTTCATGGTCAGACTAAGAACAACTCAAGTGCGGCGTTACACTAAATACAAGACAACACTTACCTAAACTCTAATTGAATAAGCAAGTTTCACATATGAAACTGGCCCATTTCATTCTGGTCTAGGTTGGTGTCATCCTGTATTTGGTGTAACGCCGCACTGGAGGCGTTCTTAGTCTGACTATGAAACTAGCCCATAGACTGGGCAACACCAGTCTGGCATGACTCCCTCACTGCTCTCTCAGCCACTTCTGTAGTGACATAAGAATTTCATCTTGGATCACTGCTCTTCCAGCCACTTCTGTAGTGACCTAAGAATTTCATCTTGGATCACTGCTCTTCCAGCCACTTCTGTAGTGACATAAGAATTTCATCTTGGATCACTGCTCTTCCAGCCACTTCTGTAGTGACCTAAGAATTTAATCTTGGATCACTTCTCTTCCAGCCACTTCTGGAGTGCCCCAAAGATTTCATATCAGTATACTGCCTTAAAGACCAGTTCTAAAGTGCTGTAACAATCCCATTTTTCACCTCTACTCTTTATTATTTTTTAAAATGGCTATGCATTGCAATTAGTGCAAAATGTTTTTCCAGAAAATATATATTTTAATTAAATCAATAACTAATTATTACATTTTACAAAACAAATCTAAGGGACATAACATAATGGTGTAAAACTAAATTACGTTAAACAAATGAGTATGTAAATTGGGTTTCTAAAATAATTAAAATATCAAATTAATAAATACGACTTTATCTTATAAGCAGTGTCAGCTCGTGAGGGTGGGCTCTGGTACGCCCCCTTGCAAAATAAATAAAAAGAATAAACAAAATATATTTTGAAATGTGTACAAATTCTCTAATATTTTTTCACTACATAGTGAAAAACATAAATCAATAACTTTTTTGCGTTACATAATTTCTTAATTTTATTGAGGAAATGGGTAAAACCATAATCACATCAACGCGAGACAAGGGCACCTACTAGTACAATTTGGACAACGTATGTTCGCCGTCACTCTGTGGCTGTGGGACGGTCGCTCACACCGCCCAAGCTCTGAATGCGTGATAGGGTGGTTGTCTCGACAACCTGACGTAACTGCCGTCATCCAAGCGGTCGTGGACTGTGTTCTATGGACTCTGCTATGGAGAGTCCTTGCTTCATGCAGCCAACAAAGTGATCGCGCAGACAAGCGATGGGGCCGCTGTAGAGAAATACCCATTACGTTTATTGTTACACCCACTAATTGAATGCATTTCTCGAACAAACTGATTCTAATTTAACGAGTGTGATAATATTATTGCCAGTTTAAATGAGATTTCCGCATTTTTCTTCCATTCTCCAGACAAAAGAGCCGCCTTAGAGAATGTATGTGATTAAAAAAAATACCTTGACCTTAATAAACTAGATGGAATTTTCAAACACTTACAAAGACGATATTCTGTAATGTTTATAAGATATACAAACAGGCGTTCCAAAAGTATTTAACTCGGGAATGAATGATAACCACGGCTTATGGGTTTGTTAACTGGCTTGAAAATAGCACTTTCATGCTACAATAAAATGTTTACGCGTGCCTCACATTGATGTAATATTTAATCAGTTACAAGTTCAGCAAACCGATCCAGTGAGAATTTTATGTTGTTAATGACGACTTAAAAAGGCGATAATTGAAATAAAAAATGAGCTACCCTTTGTATTCTATAGATAAGAAGGAAGAATTGAGATGCTCGCAGATGAGGAGAATTTACATTTTTGGGGCAGAGGAAATTTGTGATACAGCTGTATTTAAAATAAAATATCATTTTGTATCCAAAAACCATCTACGTGGAATAACGATATCTCAGTCCGAACACCTCGACGATACTAAATTACATTAACCATTTTTGCAGTGCATTTCCAATGATTGATCAAAAATATTTTTCTGACAGAGCTTGAAGATTTTCACACGTGGTTGGAAATAACATAGGAAAATATGGCTGGGTTTTTGAAAACATTCCTATTTAAGAAACACCATGGTCTACGATAAATTAAATACTTTGGCCATGTTGAATAAAGAACAGTCGATGAATTCAATGAACTAGTAATAGCAAACTCATTTCGGGCAGAAGCAGAAAATTACATTTTTCTTTCAAACGAAAAACCTACTGACAAACTAATAATATTATCTATAGAGTACGTGTTGTGATCGATGTAGTGTTAAAACCCTATTTATATAGATTTTATTTACTGGTGTGTGTGTGTGTGTGTGTGGATTTTACGATGGACAGTATTTGACTTCAAATCAAGCGAATATTCATACCACATATTTATACCACTTACACTTTTCCAAGCGAAGTTTATAAATTAAATACAGGGTGACATAAGGTTGGTATAAGGTAAGGCTGTTCTATACCTTAATTAATATTTAATAAGCCGCCCTCCCTTGAGGCTTATTCACGAGCCGCCACTGCTTATATTACTATTGTCCCATTAATTAAAAACTCTCACTCTAGACTCTAAACTGAATTTATACACACACATAAGTACGACTGTCACAAAATCATTCTAAATGTAAAGGTTTAATGGAATAAACAAAAATGACTTCACTTATCCTAGAGTAAAACATTGCCTCTATTATTTTCTACTAAGAAGGAACTTGGAATATTTTGCTCCATAATTAGGTCTATACATCAAAAAAATCTCACATTTGCATTAAAAGTATAAAACAAGCTCGCAATAAATAATATAATTACTATCAAGAAACTATTTCTTTATCAGATTAGAAAACAAACGAACTTATTTAAAAAAAAACTTTCTTCGTATATTCAGAAATAGATAAATACTGTGTTTATCTACTAGAACATTAGACACTATTCTTCCCCTCAAAGATAAGAAGAAACACGACCGCACTATGTGATTGTAAAACAACTAATTACTTGTACAACCGAATATGGTCTCGTTTGCATCGCGCATGGCAACACTATATTTATGTTTGGCGGTACACATATTAAAATAATTAAATAAATATAAATTTTCTTAAGAATGGACATTATCTGACAGCTAGAAAATGCCACTAGAACTCCTTTCACGTATTCATACATAAAATCACGTGATCCTAAAATGTCACTTTTGATAGAATTGTCTATGAAATAACAATAATATAGTCAAATGTTATCAATAATGACAGTAAAATATATATTTGTATTGTCTAAAAGAGGTTGCAAATATCCATTCGTATGAAAATAAAGGTATCACATTAAATAGTCCCTTGACTTGGCTAGTTTAGCTACATAAGTTTATCTTAAAATCTAAATATTGTAATATTAATATTATATTTAAATTAACTTACTCCTCGCAAGTTACAAATAACTGTGTTCTTTCTTATTTATATAATATCTCATATCATTATTTACATTTAACTAACATAATGTGTGTCCCAAAACGTTGGCAGATTAATATGACTTGTAATAAAAAAAATACTCTAATAGCTGAAACACCTCTAAGAGTTACCATATTTTCAATTAGGGACTCTATAGAGTTACATTTTTATATGAAGAGTTAATTCAAATTAAGACACAATTTATAAGACAACGAATGGTGATGATATTGATCCTGCAGCCTGTTCTAAAGTAGAGTTACCGGCTAAATGAACAAGTGGAAAAATAACAGTATCAAGAAATATATATTGGTGTATCTTCAGAGGGAAGATGATCTTCATTTACATATGTAATTTGATATAAAAATAAATTGTAAAGGCTTTAATTAATTTTTGTACCACGCCGGAGTAGTCGCATTTATTTATACTAAATGAGTGGGGGTGAAAAAGTTAGAAACTAGAGGAAATTGAATAATCGCTTGGCTATAAACGTCGATTAACTTACTAATACATCCTTGTAGCAGAGCGGACAAAACTAAAACCAATTCAACTCACGCCGACCAAACAGAGCGGATCACGCTGAAATATTTTCCACTTATTTAGAGTTTGTCACGTGAACAGGTTCTTGATATTCTATTGATCTTAAGGGGAAGCGTGAATGCACAGTAGTACCAATCTTAGCTCTGAGATTGTTTAATAACTACTGATATATTCAATTAAGTTGGTGTTTGTTTGTTACCCCTTCATACAAAAGATTCAACACTTATTGCGATGACATTTGGCATGGCCGTACGCCAGATATCCGGCTGACATTTAAGTTAGTTGAATTTTACGTCAGCCATTGTGTTTTAATATTTCAGCTACATAACACTACTTCTTTAACTTTTATCAGCTTCTGCTAATTCAATTTTCATTGGATCAACTTTGTATGGGTTGTAGATATTGATATAGGTACGTATTATAAAATTTATCACGCGATAATAGCTGGTACAGTAGCCCCATGGCTTCTTTGGTGCTGACTGACAGCTCACAGCTGACTTCTGACAGTAAACATTTAGGTATATACCCAAATTTTGACCGTCAGAAGTGACAACTACTAAACACATGTTTTTGCAGATCATATGGTTCGGCGTAGGGATACATAATTTTGTCTGGTAACTTTTCAAAGCTGTCAGTCAGCAGCAAAGAAGTCATGGGGCTACTGTAGTTAGTTAGTAATTAATAAAAACAAGCTATTTCAACAATGGGATATAGACAGTATAATATAGTCCATTACAGAATGGGGAAACTCAAACAAAACACCCATTTCATCCCGAATGTTTATTAGAAAGTGTAGAGGAGGAGATATATCTATATTTACAGTAACATTTGGCATAATAAAATGCTCGTCTTTTTAAGCCTAAGTGTAACAAGTAATACGATCACCCAATAATTAATATTAATTACATGTTTAATTTAAATTAATAAAAACCTTGAAAACAACTTTGATAACCGAACATGTCCACGCAGCTGTCCTCTAAATGCACAAAGGAAGCCCATCATCACGTCGATGAGTTCAAGCCTAGAATAAAATAGCGCAAGTGTAGCGGATAATATCAATCATTACATAAATCTTTGATGAGAGGGAATAACTGGAGCAGAAGCCATCAGTATATTGGCTTCCAATCAATGAGAATAAATGGTGCAGAAGATGTTGTTTACTGCACAACATTTTGATATCGGATGAGAGCCATCTAGTGTGCGGTACAAGAGGCTGGTTTTAGACCGGCACCGATGGTTCAAGCGCAATAAAACTGAGAAAACTTGGAGTAAGAAAAAGTATGTTTGATTTCACAAGACTAGATACACTAGGCCCTAACACCGTACACTTTATCCATCACTTACATTTTTTTATTATTATTATTTAGCACCGCGTCTTACTATCCGTTCGGGTTATACGCTAAAGTACTAATTACGATAATGGATTAGGAAGGTTGAATTTAGGGGAAGTGAACAAGCATTTGCTTGAAGGGAGAGTAGAAAACCATTTAAGAAAAACCACTTACTTTACTTTATAAATTACCCGTGCGAAGAAAGTGTATACCAGCTAGTAATACATATTGACAAACTTCAAACTATTTCTGCACTTAACCTTTCTTTAGGTGTTTAAAATGCAACCCACATAGCCACTTCAAGAGCTATAAATAACTTCGACTTGGTTATTATGGTCGATTTGTACCAAATAACTAAAGTAAATCCTCCAAGTTGATCCCATCAACGAAATAATAGACCCAGAAGACAACTGCACACGTTTGTTGGCAATAAAAATAAGTTTGGTCTCCCCGTCGAGGGTGTCAAAGTAGAAAAATAAAGAACAACAAGACGTCGAGGAGATGATGGAGAAGTTAATGGGAAAAAAACTCAATAAAACAACAAGATGGCGCGGCGTGCGGAAACTCCGCCAACACCTGACAATAGTCGTTACAGGCAATGATGTCTAGAGACGCTCAAGAGTCGGCCGTTACTCCACAAGTTAGAATGGTACCAAGCGAGCGGGAGTTTAGTAGCCGAGTCCTCTATTTACAACCCTCCCTTCCTAAACATCCCTCTTTCTTACACCCATCCATAGCACGTCTCCCATCGCTACCAGATTTTCATGGCCCAGTAAACCACAATCTCGCGTTTACTGCACATTTCCAGCTCACTATCAGCAGAGGCAGTCTCCGCTTCTTACACATCTGTGTGTAGGACCCAGGCGCTAGCGTTTTTTGTTTGTCTGTCTTCTCACAACTTTCCACAACTTGGTCAAACGCGCCTTCTTTCCTCTACACGCCCATTATACTCCTCCCCCTTCATTTCTGAGAGCCGAAAACGTTGTACACTACCGACTAAACGCAACGCCCCTTACCTCCCAACCAACAAGCCTTGCGTGGCGTTAAAGACCTTTCGGAAATTAATGGGGCTAGAAATCCATTAAAGTGGCTTTTATAGTGATTAAAGTAGCCCCTTCTGCCCCACTCCCTTCATTCTTTCTCCAAAGGGTAACGTATCAGTGCTTTCCCACACCTCAACATGACTTATGCCTTCTCCCCTTCCTAATACCCCAGAAAGTTGAGGAACTTGTTTACTGTTGGGAAGTGATGCGGGTTAGGGGGTTTCGCGCTATTCATCACGGCCTACCAACATGCTCAAACTAAACTTCCGCCGTGTCCTGGTTGACGTTTACAGATGAGCATCAAGCGTGCCACATGATCCTGGTCAACTTATTTCACCCCGTCTAAGAATATGCTATGTATCTGGTTAGAGGGTGTTGGTTTTGTTTGCGTTGTCGGCGTTAAACCCATTTGCGACATGATAGCTCTGTAGATAGAGAGAATGATACTGTAAATTGTCTTCAGGGAAAAACTGACGGGGTGTATTTATTACTCCAGAGATTTTACACAAACTACATCATGTTGAGAGGCCTGTCAATAGGTCTCAATCGGAGAGATTTCATTAGGCCTCTTTCAGAGGGGGAGATCTGAACGAACACATTAATATTGTAGTTTATTAATTATTATTTTAATATGTATATGACGAGTTTGTGTGTGTGTGCCTCTGCGTCTTAGTATATGTTTTTGGTTAAATTCATACACTTATTACGCTAGTGGAATAGGAATGAGTAAGGTAAAATTTTAGAGGAAGTGTGTCCACATATGCATGGAAGGAGAGTGGGAAATAGTTCAGAAAGAACCACCTTCAGTACAACCCAACTGAGATTCGAACCCAAAACCCAGATATTTCCATCACCAACAGACCAGTCTAAGACGAAAGTGACGCTTTTTTAAACGTTACGATCACACCCGGGGGTACGATCAGTTATTCAAATAAGCCCACGTAATCATTTTATCAATGTAAGGATTATTCTTAATAGGGTGCTCTTTTTAAATAGAATTATATGTTTTATTTTAATGTCATCGCCTTTTCAATCAAAGAGTTTTCAAGAAATATTTAAAATTTAAATATAATTTCTTTACTTTCCAATAAATGTTAGTTATTTCTTCGGGCTACACTGGTGTGCTTTACTATTCATTATTCGAGGGGTGAGAGGAATCTTTTTAAAAGACATACAACACTGTTATACACAGAGCTGACTCACTTTGTACATTTTGAAATTCCTTAACTTTTACATGTTTTTAAGACATAAAATACATGTTATCATCTTTTAAATGCAACATTTGTATACATTTTTACTTCCTCGCTATCTTACAGGTAAAGAAAGTATTGTGATCGTCAAAAAAATAGAACTCGAGATTTTGATGAATTTCGACGTTTCACGACTCCCCGAATCCGAAAAAGTAGTTTTTGAACTTCCGTCTGTCTGTCTGTACCTCCAACTAGAGCCTAACCTATTTTACCGATAAGGCTAAAACTTGATATCTAGGGTTTTCATAAGGTTTCCTCGAGGACATTTTTTGAAATTGGATATATAACCCTAAAATTAAGGGTAGTTTACTGAAGAGCAAAAAGAGAAAAAGTCGATTTTCTCAAATTCGGCTCTAACGATTTTGATTTAATTTAATTTATAAACATTTATAAATATTCTAAACAAAATGACTACCTTCAATATTTCGGAAAAATGACTTTAAGGGCTCCGGTCTGATGCGTAAATTTTATTTTTTTATAATATCTCCTAAACTATTTGAGATATGAAATTACTTATCATTACAAATATGTATATCTCTTTATAATACAAATATTTTATTTGAATCATATTTTTATATAACCTATAACTTTCAAACTATACTCAAATATGTATATATATATATTTTGAATTTTCGAACACAAAAGGTAAAGTATTGCGAACGTAAAAAAAATCTAACCCAAAATGTTGATGGATGTCGACGTCTCATGACCCCCTAAAACCCTAAAAAGTGGACTTTAGAATGCCGTCGGTCTGTAAGTCTGTTTAAACTTAAAATTAAGAGTAGTTTAATAAAGGGCGAAAAGAGAAAAATTGATTTTCTCAAAATCGGCAGTAACGATTTTGATTAAAATTCATATCCAGGCGTTGATTAAAATTATAAATAGAATGGCTATTTTCATTTACCCATGAAAACTACTTTTAGGGTACTTTAAAAAAGAAACTTCCGTATCTCTACAGCTATGTGAGATAATAAATAACTTATTGCAAAATTGTAGTACTATTATAAATAATAAACTTTTATATTAAATATTTTTTTATTAAACCAACAGTTACCGAGATATTTTCAAATATATTAATATAATTTTGTAAGCTTTAGCTGTAAAGAGATACTACTTAAGTTTTAACGCAATAATTCTCCAATGACATAGATTAATTATATATAAGTAAGTCTCTCAAAAAGTTTATGTTGTTTTTCCTTAAACCTATTAGGATAAATGTTTGTACAACAATCATCTATCTCCATTTTAGACTCAATAGTCAATATTTACCGTTTTTATTGGTCAAGATTTATAAATGAGGAATTTAATATCAATGCGATGGCATAAAGATTTGCAACACCTAATAAAATGTCGAAAATTTTAACCGGTAGTTGAAATTTTAATACGAAGTGTTGGCCCTTGTGGACCCAACAATGATCTTTTTTATAGGTCCAAACATACAAGTGAGGACATTAATTCTATAAAAATAAAATTATAAAATTTAAAACCGGGACTCAAAAAATGTTTTACATAAGTATAGTGCATTTTATGCTTGGATTTGCTAGTGTATATTATTTCGTTTCTCATATATTACGAGTTTTGAGGATTTGATTCACTAAAGACAATTATGTCACTTACATTCGCAAAGTAAATATTGTAAATAAAACTAGTGGCTTACACTTATACTTTGTAGTTATAAGTACAAAGTACAAAGTATTTGTACAAATTATAAGTACAAAGTACAAAGTATTTGTACAAATTATAAGTACAAAGTATTTGGTTATTCCAGTGACTATAACTGGCTTTTCTATACCACACGAAATTCCCCAACTTTTACAGATTATCTCTGTTTCTCATATGCCTATAAACAGTGCTAGGGGCCACTTCGGTGACCGCGTGGTCTAAGGCACTACTCTCGCAGTAGACTAGACTGCCGATGATGGGGAGATCGAGGTTAGACTCTCGATAGGGTGTACTGAGGGTAGTTTTTCCAAAATGGTTTCACATTCACTCTCCCCATAAAAATGCAGGTACACTCCCCTGAAATATAACCTTCTTAATACCTAATACCTTTAATGTAAACAGTACATTAAATTATAACACGAACGGATTGTAGGACGCGGTGCAAAAAAAAACAACCTTGATACAGTTACTTATATCAACAAATAACTTAGCAAAGAGATAAAAAAATTTATTGGACTTGCTAGTGTAATCCATGCTATAAAATTTACTTTAGTCGGTAAAAGTACGGGTGCTACTACTATGGAGTTTCCGAAGTCACAAAAAAAGTGGTAGAGGCGCTTATAAAAAGGTATTAGGCTTAATAAATTAAAATAACTATTTTTCACTCAGCCACGATATTATTGATGAATTTAAGTTTTCTGGAATACAGGTACTATATTACTTCTCACATTAGCCTTTTATCTCATTTTAAAAGATATAGCCATGGATTCTATCGCGTGATTTATCTGAAGAGGTGTTCTGCTGGTTTAAGGTGATCTTTTTGACACAGTAGTCAACTTGATAATATTTCTGGACAAATAAACCAGTATATCAAACACGCATGTTTTCAACCACCATATATTGAATGAGTGCATTCCATTTGCGTTACTGGGAAATGGGCTAACGGGACACTATTGGAGCACTACATTAACTAGAATCTTGTGAGCGGTGATACGAAGGCAATAATACTTTCCGTGTGTCATCTAAATTACAAATACGTGCCATTCGTTTTTGTAATAAATGGTTTTAAGAAAATATATAAAAGAATAACATTATTTTAATATATTTTATTTTACACATTAAAATAATCTGTTCATTTGAAATCATTATAAGGGGACCTTTTTTTATAAAATCAATTATTCCATTAGGTTTGGTTTTAATAAGAAAGGCCTTTTATAAAATATTAATATATTATTTTACAACCAACAGTGATAACATTTTACTATATTTTTAGTGTTATTTTATGGTTATTGATACTATCTATCAAATGTTGCAATTGTATGTATTACTAGCTGTCATATAAGACTCTTCCTACAAAAAAAGGACCTTAATGATGCGTTTTAGTTTATTCAAAAACAAACACAACAACCAGCCCCCCCTCCACACACACACACACACACACACACACACACACACACACACACACGTGTTCGATCTCACCGTGTTTTTATTTTCCTGTGCGTCTTAATACACGTTAGGGTTAAACGCATCCATTAATTACGACAGTGATCTAGGTATGAGGAGTGCTGAATTTAGAATAAATGTACCCAAAATTGCGGGAGGGAGAGACCTGGAAAATAATTTCAGAGAAGTCCCCTTCAGTACTCCCAAACAAGATCTCAACCCGGATATCCTCGTAAAAGATAGTGGAGCCTTACACCAGATTTAAGTTACTTTCAACCTTTTTCAATGGACGGCACACTGAACCAGGAGCTAAAATTGCCTAGGAACACCATCAGTTAAAAAAAAGAGTATTAAGATTGTGTTTAAAAGTTCAAAATAAAAAAATAACTAATCATATTATTTACAAAAATTATGTTATTCATAGATTTAAAAATGTTGATATTTTTCCTCAATTTTTTTTAATACTCCCCCAAATTCCTGCGGCACACCTGCTAGCCCTTCGTGGACAATGTACCGCGGCACACAGGTTGAAAAACACCACCTTAGGCCAATAGACCACCAAAGTGAGTTTCACAGTAATAAATATTATACCGTGTAGGGAATCGAAGTCAGGATCCTTTTATTGGAGGTGGACTAACTACCTACTGAGATAAGGAAATATTAGCGAAACTAAATTGCTGTCAACTGCTATGGTTGTGTTGCGGATAGTGTGGGAACTATGAAACAGGGGAAGAATTCATTAGTAGAAATTTGAAGAAAATAAACAAAATAGCTTTCTACTAAAGTTGATATTTACATTCTTGAAGTCGAGTGGTTAGAAAGGCAGACAAGTTAAAAATAAAACCAGATTTGATTCTAAACTATGTTTAAAATAATATATTATTTTTTTATGTGTTCGTTATTACGCAGAGAAATTCCTGTTATAAAGATAGAGTTTTGCTATGTATTATGTTGTTCTAGGTTAAGTAAAAAAGTTCTGACTCAACACCGATGTTTATTGAACGTATACAAAGAATGTCACAGTAAAAATAAATCATCAATTGTAGCCGGACACAGCTCGTATGAAAAAATAGTTTGAATTTTAAACGTTAAAATATAACATACTTTTACTTACAATAAATAAAGAGCACTTCCATGACGTTTTTATTTGAAGTGAAGACAGGCTGCTCAAGCTAGCATCACTTCAGGGAAATTACTTCAGACGAGGACTTTATGTGTAGGGGAAGAAATGGAAATATTTCGTATACAAGAAAACATTCCACCGAGATCTTACGATTTACTTTCCTGTCGTCCAACTTCAGTTGCGAAATGAGAATACATTTCGAGACATGTTGTTACGTTGTCCTACATAGCACAACGGCTATGCTATGTAGCAATTTTCCTTTACTGGAAAGCTTAACTTTTTTTTAGACTGCCAGACAATTTTATTTATATCAATTTAATCAGTATGATATATTGATGATTCAGTTATGTTTATATGGGAAAAAACCATTAATTATAAAAATGATTATAAAATGTATTGCCATGATTATGAAGTAAGTCAAAAAAATTGGCTTACAATTTTTTAGTTTGATTTTTTTGGGGAGTAAGGCGGAAAACTGTCGGATAGTTTACACAAGCATTTATTCCATCCTTTAAATTAATGTATATATAATTTTCGTGTCAAATTTAAATCCAAACAACTATATTTTAAATAATTTTGCATCTTTTGTATTCCGAACGTAATGGTGTGTATACTTGTAACCCCTTGGTTATTAAATGTACCTCTCGGCTGTTAATATAATGCACTATGGCCGTGGTCTTTCAAACCTGTTTCAGAAGTCACTTAGAAATAACCTTATTAAAAACAATTCTTACGTGGAACATTAATGTTTAAACATATATAATCAGTATTGGTAATGAATTTAATTTATAAGACTAAATTTATAATATTTACTTGTCATAATGTTAACTTATGAAAACCATGAGGTGTTTTTTTAGTAAAAATATTGAAAACCAGACATAATAATGATATACCCAATACTATACCAGCCTGATCAAATTTATTTATGTATTAGTCTATGTTTAACACTGTGGAAACAAATCCCGATTCACTCATACAGTATTCATATTTGGAAATAGACATAGGAATTTTAATAGCTCGTCTTTAAACTTTAGGAATATCTTCAATCAAAATGATCCAGAAGTTTTAAAGAGGAATGGTAAGAAATTTGTTCCAAAGTTTTATCACCGACATTTTCTAAGTAATCAGGTGACCTGGCGGTCTAGGGGTAAGGTGTCAGACTTCTATGCTGGCGACCGGGGTTCAATCCTCGGTCCCGGCACAGATTTATCTGATTACCAAACCCTTCCTTCACCTCTGACAAGACATCTTGTGAATGTGAGGAATGCCAGGCCTCCACTGTGGTTCGGATTCCACGTTAAACTGTAGGTCCTCCATTTCATCTCACAATCACCCTACCATTACACATTAGCGTAAGTGCGTATAACCCGAACGGGTAGTAAGACGCGGTGCTAATAATAATAATAATAATAATAATAATAATAATAATAATAATAATAATAAATCTAAGTAATCACTTTCGTTAAGTAGGTCTTAAATTTGTAGGGAGTGAATGAACGGGTTCCTTGTTCAATTTAAATATTTATAATTTGGCGGAAAATACCTTTCAAATGTATATGGTAATATTTTTAGATCATCAATGTCATCATTTATAAAATCTCAGATAACTTAAGGCCTATCTCTATCAGATCTTCACTCAAATTTTGAATGTGCATGTTGCTTTAATCGTGTTTCAAAAATAGTTAAAAATAAGCATACGGAATTATTTTCTGAACCGACTGATTAAATATGCACACGAGAATTTCTATGAGCGATAGCAAAAGGGCCTAAGGTATTTTCACATATCTTCCAGATTTCTTTCACATGCCACAATCGATATGAGACCGACGGGGCGGCTTTACTTCCCCTCCGAAGGAAGTTGTGCTACGGATTTTTATCGCCCAATAAAAATCCTTTGACCCCGGCTGTGTTTGAACCCACAAACATCGGGTCCTGAGACGAATACTTGAGCTATAGAAATATAAGCTCATTCTCAACAATAATTGGAAACTAATATTGTATAGAAGTGAATGTTTTATTTATTTTGTATAAAATAATTTATTTAAGAGAGAAGAAACCTGCTTCTGTAGCCGAATGGTCTAAGGTGTCACTCTCACGTTAGACTGGCCTACTGATGACGTGTAGTTCGGTCTTTGAACCCCGGTCAAGTCTACTGAGGGTGGTTCTCCCTAAATGGTTTCCCCCACCCTCTTCTTTCAAGCAAATGCGGGTGGAATACATCTAAGATTCTTTCTTTCTCATTTCTACCCCATTAGAGTAATTATCACACATGCATATAACCTGAACAGATAAAACGTTATTAAATCACAAATAGTATTGTATTAAAGCAGTGCAGTCAACAAAAACAAATTCCTACATCAGAGTTATAAAAACATGGGTGAAGTAAACTATTAAATTTTCATCCATGAGTTTAATTTATTTCGTATAATACATACAAATTTGAAACAATTACAATATTTAGGCCCTACCTAACCGTATAGATTTGGAGATGGAGTTGAAAGGACCTAAATGTATGAAACATGTAGTCGTGGGGGAAGCTTTGAAATGTGGAGGCTTAAATAAACATTTCTTTAGCTTAGACTCCACAATCACCATCGAAAATTCAAAACGTTTCGAAAGAAGAAAAGAAACTTCTATTCACTATCAAGAGATTACAACTATCTCACTAAACATGATTGGATAGTGTTATTATTCCTAGAACATATAATACACAGTATTTTAACATCTACTAGTGTTCAAATGACAGAAAAAATAAACAGAGATAAATTCAAATATGTCTAAAAAAAGTGTTTTCTCTCTAAACCTGTCCTTTTTTTCTATGTACACATAATGGATACGTTTGAAATTAATTCGAGTATTAGTGCTATGTGACCAAAACAATAACCTTATCTTCAACTTCAACTTTGCTTTGCACGTTTTAAGTTTCACTTCAACTTTGATTTACATGTTTCAAGTGTCATTTCAACTTTGTTTTGCATGTTTCAAGTGTCACTTCAACTTTGTTTTGCATGTTTCAAGTGTCACTTCAACTTTGATTTACATGTTTCAAGTGTCACTTCAACTTTGATTTACATGTTTCAAATGTAACTTAAACTTTGCTTTGCACGTTTCAAGTTTAACTTCAACTTTGATTTAAATGTTTCAAGTGTCACTTCAACTTTGTTTTGCATGTTTCAAGTGTCACTTTAACTTTGATTTACATGTTTCATGTGTCACTCCAACTTTTGTTTTGCATGTTTCAAGTGTCACTTCAACTTTGTTTTGCATGTTTCAAGTGTCACTTCAACTTTGATTTACATGTTTCAAGTATCACTTCAACTTTGTTTTGCATGTTTCAATTGTCACTACAACTTTGATTTACATGTTTCAAGTGTCACTCCAACTTTGATTTACATGCTTCAATTTTCACTTCAACTTTGATTTACATGTTTCAAATGTCACTTAAACTTGGCTTTGCACGTTTCAAGTTTCACTTCAACTTTGATTTAAATGTTTCAAGTGTCACTTCAACTTTGTTTTGCATGTTTCAAGTGTCACTTCAACTTTGTTTTGCACGTTTCAAGTGTCACTTCAACTTTGATTTACATGCTTCAAGTGTCACTTCAACTTTGCTTTGCACGTTTCAAGTGTCACTTCAACTTTGATTTACATGCTTCAAGTGTCACTTCAACTTTGCTTTGCACGTTGCAAGTGTCACTTCAACTTTGATTTACATGTTTCAAGTGTCACTTCAACTTTGATTTACATGTTTCGAATGTCACTTCAACTTTGATTTACCTGCTTCAAATGTCACTTCAACTTTGATTTTACCTGCTTCAATTGTCACTTCAACTTTGATTTACATGCTTCAAGTGTCACTTCAACTTTGATTTACATGTTTCAAGTGTCATTTCAACTTTTATTTACCTGCTTCAATTGTCACTTCAACTTTGATTTACCTGCTTCAATTGTCACTTCAACTTTGATTTACATGTTTCAATTGTCACTTCAACTTTGATTTACCTGCTTCAATTGTCACTTCAACTTTGATTTACATGCTTCAAGTGTAACTTCAACTTTGATTTACCTGCTTCAATTGTCACTTCAACTTTGATTTACCTGCTTCAATTGTCACTTCAACTTTGATTTACCTGCTTCAATTGTCACTTCAACTTTGATTTACATGCTTCAAGTGTCACTTCAACTTTGATTTACATGTTTCAAGTGTCACTTCAACTTTTCTTTGTATTTTAAAAGTGACCTTTGCACATCCATTAAAAATATGTTAATCATTTCCATTCATTTACTTTGAGAAAGCATACATACGCTAGTACAGTACATTAACTTTAGATGACAAGATAAGTTCTGGAGATCAAAATGATCTTTAGAACGGATACTACCGCATCATACATCATGTTTGTAAATTTTGAAAAATAGATCCTGTAACCGAGAATTTAGCCCAGGAATATTGGCTCAAGAGTCCCGAAATAAATTTCTGTCTCCACATGGCCTTGTTTCTAATTTACGAATTTTACTTATATATCAATTGGATTTTAATGAAAAAACTATTTTCTCTCATTTGCCCTTCAGTAAACTACCCTTAATCCTAGGGTTGGATATGTAATTCCAAAAACGCCTCAAGGGTAACTTATGAAAACCCTAGATACGAATTTTGATCACAATCTGTAAAATTGTTCCAAATCTAGGCCAAGATACAGAGAGAATGATGGCATTGTAGAAACCAATGTCCCTGCTTCACAAGATCTAGAAACGTTGACATTTATCAACAATCTCAAGTTTTTGTTAAATATTTTACGATCACAATACGTCTTTCTCCGAGGGGTTAGGAAAAAGTAAAAGGTAGTACACGCGGTCAGTGAACGAATCTCGGAATATCAATCCAGAAGCGTACACACTTCCCTACTGCACACAATAGTAATAATAATAATAATAATAATAATAATAATAATAATAATACAACGCGTCTGTCTCGTGTTTTACTTAATATCCCATGGTGGAGAGAACAAGGTTCGAATCACTGTCGGGTTCATTCAGGGTGTTTTTCCCTCAACTATTTCCCACTCTACACCTGCAAATATGAGTTGTGTCCTCCAAAATGAATCTCTATATTATTAACATAATTAAAGGTGACCTGACGGTCTAGGGGTAAGGTGTCAGACTTCTGTGCTGGTGGCCGGGGTTCAATCCTCGGTCCCGGCACAGATTTATCTGATTACCAAACCCTTCCTTCACCTCTGACAAGACATCTTGTGAATGTGTGGAATGCCAGGCCTCCACCGTGGTTCGGATTCCACGTTAAACTGTAGGTCCTTCATTTCATCTCACAATCACCCTACCATTACACATTAGCGTAAGTGCGTACAACCCGAACGGGTAGTAAGACGCGGTGCTAATAATAATAATAATAACATAATTAATGTATGCGTATCACCCGAACAGTTACTTTGAAACGTTGTAAAACAATAATAATCATAATAAAACTAGTAAGTGTGATACATAAGAAAGTTTAAGCTGTACATAATTTAATGACAATCATAGACGGGATAATACGCGCAATAAATGTTCGTGGCGTTGTTAAAAAACATCCGACGCGTCCTGCGATCAGTTTAGTTAAGAGTGCAATCTTATTTCCATAGGAAGCTCGTTATTTGAGAAGTGTAAGCTCATGTTGCAATGCTGCAATGTTGCAACATTTATGGTGGGGAAATAAAGTATATACATCATTTTCTATTGCGTTTAATTAATGAATAAGTAAAGATAATCTATTCAGTCATCAGCATGGAAGTACTATTGGAAGCCTTATATAAATTTCAAGATTAACTTTATAATCAATAACTATAACAGACCTGGCGGTCTAGGGGTAAGGTGTCAGACTTCTGTGCTGGGGTCCGGGGCTCAATCCTCGGTCCCGGCACAGATTTATCTGATTACCAAACCCTTTCTTCACCTCTGACAAGACATCTTGTGAATGTGGGGAATGCCAGGCCTACACCGTGGTTCGGATTCCACGTTAAACTGTAGGTTCTCCATTTCATCTCACAATCACCCTACCATTACACAATAGCGTAAGTGCGTATAGCCCGATCGGGTAGTAAGACGCGGTGATAGTAATAATAATAACTATGATAAGATATATTTCTAGAGTACAAAATGTTGGTGAATTTCAGTCGAGGTTGGTGATCAAAAGTTTTCTTCCTATAAAAACCAGAGTTTATCTGTGACGCGCAGATCTCGGAGAGAGCCGAACTAGCACGAAGCTCTCCCTCCATCAGAGTGAAATGAAAGATCCGTGTTGGCGGTGAGGCCCTGATACTTCACAGATGATATCCTTCAACCCTCACCCTCCTTGTGGGTGGTTACATGGGCTGAGATGAGAACTCTCAGAGTTGCACTCCAATGTGCCCGCGGTGAGGCGGGGGGAGGGGGAGGGAAGGGACGTCCGTCCAGATTCCGACACTGAACACCCCTCGTAATTGACTGGCTGGGGGAGGGGGGGGGGGCGAACCTGCCCCTCCATCGAGAACTAGCTCAAGTTTAACGATTGTTTCACTGTGTCCTTTAGTTTAAACTCTGAAGACATTCAAAACTAGTCAGGGACGAATTATAATCATTATTTAAGGTGGGCGAGAGGGAAAGAGAGTCGAGGAGAAACGTTCTTTGCAATTTTAATGACAGAAAAAACCTCTAGTTTTTTAAAAGTAGATATGTTCAGTTTGATTCTCTACATGTAGATAACTCAACAGCTCCTGAATATTATACTACGGGCATCGCGGGACCCAAACAGGACATTTTATTTTTAATTAAAATGTTTCTGTTCAAATTTAAGGATGTCCATACCAAACATTCAAAAAGTTCCCGGAATACTAGGCGTAGACAATTAAAATAAACGTAGCCCACTAGAGCAACATTTATTTACCTCGGCGAAAATATTGCAGTGTCATACAATTATAAAATAGTTTTTTTTGACATCATGTCTTAACCTACCCCCCTATCGGGTTATATACACTTAAGTACTAATTTCACTAATGGATTTAGATATTAGGAAAGTTATATTTAGAAGAAGTGTACCTACATTTGTGTGGAGGGATAGAGGAAAACCCATTTTGGAAAAACCACCTTCAGTAAACCAGACTGAGATTCGAACCTTGATCTCTCCATCATCGGCAGTCTAGTTTATTGCGAGAGTAGCGCCTTATCAATTTTTTTGTCATTTTGAATTTATGTAATTTTTTATTGGTTTCATTTTTTTTTGGGTCCTTATTTTTACATTTTTTAATAAGTTCAAGCATTAACTTTGAATAAGTACAATTTTAAATGATAACGATATTTTATAAATGCATAGATACTAAAACATAAATTCCAAATTCCAACCCAAAATTGTTGTAATAAGAAGATAATGTAGATAATGAACTTTGTATCCTCTTTGCTTGCTTGTGCGATTTTAAATACACATTCCTGGCGAGACTGCAACTAGGCTGGAGAGGGTTGCATTGGGAGGGGGTAGCTATTAACTCTGGAACACATATTTGTAAATTAATATTATATTTATAAGATGCAACAGTTTATTTGTTAAAGGCTTTTCAATGCATGGATATTTTTTAGTTTAAATTTGTTGCGTGCATGATTTAGTTGTGTACATTCATACCGAGTTTTTGTTTAAATTTTCAGGTAATTTTCAATATATATGAATTCTTTTTTTAGAATTATTAGGTAATTTAATAGATAATTTCTAGGTAATAAAAGTCCAAGCCCTGCTTATAAGCTACACCATTGTAGAACCAAGCAAGATAAGGTTTCTACTGACTGCCAATGACGGGGAGATCAAGGTTCGAGTCTTGGTCGGGTGTACTGAGGGTGGTTTTTACTAAATTGTCTTTTAACCTCTATCCCCGTGAATTTAGCTGCACTTCCTATAAATATAATCATAGTATTCCTAAAACTATTAACGTAACTGGTATATAAGCGTAGAGCCTGAACGAGTAGTAAGACGCAGTGCTAAAAAAAAGGCTTACTATTTATCAAGGTAAGCGAAGGGTAACTATAAAAAAACGTTCCTTAAGTTGGGATGGAAGGGGACGCGAGAAAAGGGCAGTGTTTTTGCAGTTTTTATGGCAAAACTTTTTTTGGCTAAAATATATAGATTATTGCTTCAGTAAAAACATAAAGTTTGATTTTCTTCACGTGGTGTTATCAACAGATATTGAATATATTTCAATAGCATAATGGCACTAGATAAGAAACTTTTTAAATGAAGAGAAAAAGTTGTCATTACTACTTACAGGACACTCTTGACAGATATTAAAGACATTTTGAGGTCATTATGCGAAGAAAATTAAATTCTATGTTTGTGCTGGAGCAATATTTTATTTATTTCTTCCAACAAAATGTTCTGCCATAAAAACTGAAAAAAAAAAAAAACTAGTCTTTTCTCGAATTCACTTACAAACCCCCTTAACCCTAAATATTAATATTTGTATAACTATTGTACATATAAAACATCCATCTTATGAGAGAATTGTAATATTAACACATGAAAATATAATATTTAGCTTAAGGGGGAGGCTCGAACTAAGTTAATTGTTTTTATAGCTTTTAAAACAAATAAGTGTTTTTAGTCAAAACAAATAAAATATATTTCCAGTAAATACATTTGGTTGAGCTATATACAAAAGTAATCTCAACAATTCCTGCATATTTGTCATAGCCATCGCAGAATTTAACCCGAATCTCTTATTTACATTCAAAATGTGTTTCTCATCCGATTACATTGTTCTCATGACAAATATTCAATAACTGTTGATGTTACTATTTGTATAAAATTACTCTAAGTGTATCTACTCTACCAATATTATATCTATCTTGAACAAAATTGTTTTACTGTAAAAACTACAAAAATACTGGCTTTACCACGAACTCCCTTTATTCCCACGTTAATGTCTGTACATAACACACGTAATCTAGACTTATATACAGCTTAAACAAAACAGTAGGCCTATGTGGACAAATCTTTATATTTTGATAAATGCATTGAACAGATTTAACTATTTAATATTTCGTTGTATAGTATTTGAAGCTTACTACTTTGCCAGAAGACGGAAGAAGAGGAAGTATTATTTTGACTGGCATCGAACAACTCACCTGTAACAAAGAAAAACAATATATGTATCAGATAAACACACTTAACTGAAATAATACACGTTTTAAAATAATTGAAGCCATGATTAAATTAAACATATATTTTTCACGCTTAACACTCAGCAATTTGTATGAAAACAATTGTTAATTCACAGTGATGGCTGAAGGATCTAAGAAGTTTTATTCAAAATGACCTTGAATGACATTGAGGTTAAAATATAATATATTAGTCCTTATCAGGGAAGGATATTTAGCCAACCATATCTATTAGAGCAATGGTTTAATCTGCAGTCATAGTCCCTACCCATTATTTATTCTATTTAAACGAATTTAATTTTGTCCGCCATACGAACATTTCCGTAATTACAATTATTTGCAGCCTGCATGTTAATATTCATTGGAATTTCTTCTTTAATTACAATCTGGTTTTGTATACTTGTCAACATAGCAGCCCTCTCGAGTAGAATCTGGCTGATAGCTGATAGCTTGCTCATATGAAGATGAGTATCTCCGCACGTCCATTACAGACTCAGTATTAAAATATGAGAAAAGAGTGACCCTTGGGACGAATCAATGATAGCTTAGTTGTAGAGTGTTACCACGATAGACCAAAGGTCCCTGGTTTCATTCCAGAGTCAGGTGTTTATTTCCAAGCAATTAAAATGAATTTAATTGTGTTGTTCTTTATACAGTATATAGTTAAAATGACTTGCAGCCTAGTGTTTATATTCACATTACCTATTATATTAAGAGTCGTGTATTTAAACTATATTCAGGGGATAACCAATCTCACATTTAACCAAAATCGTTAGTGTGATTATAATAAAACGCTTTAGTTGATTTGTATATATTTTTTTATTTAAAATATTTAACGTGCACTTTTCACATAGAGATATTACTTCGAATAACATGATATTTGACAGAGTTTAAATATTTAGGAACAATATTACCTAGCGATAATTATATTATATAGTAATTTATGAAAAGACTACAGTTGGGAAATGCTTACTATTACTCGGTCAGTAGGTCTTTTACACTTCTCCTGCTGTCCAGGGGCCGAGGCTAAACGCATATCACTAATATAACGCTAGAAACATAAATACCAGGGTGGCTACAAAACATATTTTACAAAATTCCCTGACTCTTCCAGGTTTTCCAGGCTACATTTTAAAATTTTCCCTGACTACGTTTTTCCAGTTTTAATGGTGGGTGATGCCATTTTTTCTTTATTATTGATCACATATTAAAAAAAAAAAATGTATCTACTAAACATAAATGGTTTTATCAGTTATTTAAAAAATTAAACTGTTGTTTTATTTAGGTATTATTAACTTTTGTTTCAGTGTTTAGTTGCGAAATTAATTATATTTTTTATCCCCTGACTTTTCCTTATTTTCAGTTAAATTCCCTGACATTTCCCTGTTTTCCCCGTCTGTAGCCACCATGAATACGCATCAGTGAACAGGCCGACTAGTCGTTAACTTGATTTGGCCTGGTTTTTTTTATGTGATAGAGGAGATTGGGGTTCAGACCCCACTCTGGTGTATGAAAGTGTTTCTATCCTAAATTGGTTTTCACAATTTTCCTTCACGCAAATGCGGTTGTAGCTATTATTTCTAATTCTACTTTTCTACATTCCTATCACATCCTTGCGTAGTTAAATTGTGAATAGCCCGGACGCGTAGAAAGATGCAATTAAAAAAACACATATATTATAATATGTAAAATTTCTAAGCTATCTCATAGGCATGCAACAATCATATTTTCAAAATGAAAGTGAATTTGCTACTTTTCGCCCGAACACCATTAATAAATTATTACAGATATAGCGTGTACATGCTTTTAAAGGATGTTTACGCGAATTGAAATTTTGAGTTTAATTGAAATTGATTAACCAAGAGCGCGACGTTATTTACATTTGTAAAAGCTAATGGTTATTAAAAATTGATAAGTCATTTTAATATTTGTAAAAAACAAAAAAAAATCAAGTATCTGGCCTTCAATTAGTATAACAAATTTTGAGTAGAGAGGATTATAACTTAAAAATTATCGTGTTATGTAATTGCAATTATAAAATTAAGTCATTACTTTGGTATGTATGGCATATTATAATTTTGGTTTGTTTGCATTTTGTTTGCTTCGTTAACCTTTTGATCAAGTGTATGGTTTAGCTCTCTAATGGGATAGATCAATTGATGTGTTGGATTTACAGTTCATTCATTATATTTAACTTTTAATTAAAAATGTAAAAATAAAAGCTTTAAATTGTATCCAGTATACTATTCTTAGTTTTAAATTAAATGTGATTTCAGCCATTAAAATAATATACATCAGAATTTTATTATAAAGACCTACAGTTGTTGATCGAGTGATTTAATCCGTCACTACTGTATTATACTGGGTTGTCGGTAACGGGGAGATCGGGATTCGAACCCCAGTCCGTATTTTTTTTTTACTAAATGGCGTCTCAATCTCCTCCACTCAAATACGGGCACATTTACTCTCAAATTATTGCTTTTACATCATGATTACATTAGCGTTATTATATAATCGTATAACACGAACGCGTTCGTTATAAGACGCAGGAAAAAATAAGTAAATTAATAGACGTAAAGCTTGTAATTGAATTTAGAAACAAAATTATATATATAATATAATAATTTTAATTGCTTGGAAAAAAAAACCTGACTCTGGAATGAAACCAGGGACCTTTGGTCTATCGTGGTAACACTCTACAACTAGGCTATCATTGATTCGTCCCAAGGGTCACTCTTCTCTCATATTTTAAGACTGAGTCTGTAATGGACGTGCGGAGATACTCATCTTCATATGAGCAATCAATCAATGTTGCAAGCTATCAGCTATCAGCCAGATTCTACTCGAGAGGGCTGCTATGTTGACAAGTATACAAAACCAGATTGTAATTAAAGATACATTCCAATGAATATATATTATATATTCCAACAGCGATTGTGACGTTACATGTGGTTGTGGGTAATACTCAAGGCACCATGATGAAAACGGGGCTGGGGGGGGGGGGTTCAACCCCCTCCAAGTTGACAAAAAATAATGCTTTATTTACGGTTTTAACAAGACCAAAATAAAGACACAAGGAACTATTTAACTACTCACCACCATTTTGGTGCTTGGGTACATTTTTAAAATATATATATTTAATCTGTGTTTATTCAGGCAACAAAGCTGGGTAGACTATAATGAATAATAATACTATTCCTAGTAATAAAGTACACTTTGTAAATGAGCCGGCAAAGAAAGAGGAATGAGAGAGAGAGAGGGGGGGATTGTAAGGAGAGGGGGGAAGGGGCTTTCAATCACCAACTTCTTGAGAACAGCATACCTGGAGATAAGCACAAATTATATTTTGGTTGGAAAAGTAACAGATTAAAATTATTCGTCACGAACATTTCATCTGTGGTCAAAATGGGGCGGGCAGACCCCAAAGGTTCGGCGGTTGCCATGGGGCCCGCGGGTATAGGGTTGGAGACCCCTACCTTAGACCATTCAGCCATTGTAGTGGGTGAGAACATATTGATGCCTTAATGAAGCATTGCTCATGTAGTCATCGTTATCAGACTGGCTGGTAAATAACACCAGAACTACACACAGTTTTTATACTCTATGCTGGTATTGGCTGCATATTTGGACGTGTCTGTTATAATTGGCATCACTTTTGAAAAAGGTTTGAATTATATAAACAGACACTGAGAGTTCGGGGAAGTTGAGAATGATTAATTATATAACACTTTTCATAATACTCATAATACTATTTGAGTTATTTTAGTATTTTGCGGCAGTGTTTTTGTTTGCTATTCTAATATATGTGATCAAAATAGTACAAAATAAACATTGACCAGAGATAAAAATTTCCAAATTATTTTTATCACTTAAAAGTAATGTGTTCTTTCGTAGATTTATTTTAATGAACTCATATGTACATAGCCAAAATGTTATTTGAACAACGAGTATGCTAATTTAATCTGGCCAAACTAATCAAACCAGTTCTTTTGAACTAAAATATGTCACAGCAAACATATTTTGTGTCTAAATGTAAAATGTACGAGTATTATACATGATATAACGAGAATATTAATGCCTTAATATTTCGATGTCACGTATGATTAATATTAATGGGGCCATGCAAATTGACGTCAAATTATGAAGTGAGGGCTAAAATATGAGCTAAATAGAAGCTCTAGCGGAGTTGGGGGAGGCACCAGAAGTAGAATTCACCCCTAGATTCTTCAATCCAGACAAATAATTCGGGGGTAGTTAGTTCTCCCTCGTCAATCCAGGGAAATACTGACATAATGCCTTCAGCCTATTATCTTGGTCTTAGCCCCTTAATATATATTAAGACTGTACAGGCAAGTTTTGAATTATTTTTAACACTCATTACTTTCTCATATAGATTATTTGTAATCGTGAGCAAATTTGGCCTCAGTATTTGGATGGATCTTGACGTTTTATGGGCTTTTGAATTCCAAATATGAGTCCTCTAAAATCTGTCTGTCTGTTCCTAGGATTGCAGCTGATTCAAACTTTATATTACGATGTTATATGGTAACATCTAATTATTTTTTCTGTGATTTTTATTCGGGTCTTAAAATAGAAATATTTTACCAAAGCGTGATTTTTTTAAATTCAATGTTTTTTGAAAATTACTGTCACGATTTTGTTTAAAATGGATATCTGCGGAGTGTTTGATATGACAAATAGCTCTGTGTATATATTTTTTTTTTGCGTAAAGCTCGTTTAAGGGTAGTTGAGGGGTTAAAAAAGTTTGAAAAATTAAATTTTAAAAAACATATGGCTTAGACGGTTTTATTTAGAATGGCTGATGTTCGATATGTAAAATAACACCTAATACATTTGGGAGTGGGTAGTATTTTTAAGGGTAGGTTACTGATGAGTATTTTAGAAAATGTGATATTTTTCAAAAATGTGTTTAACGTTTTTGTTCTGGGGTGTGCGTTACATGATAAATAGGAATGTTCTTTTGTAAACCTAATAACAATTATTTGAGGGTAATTTACTGAAGACTGATTTTGGAAAATCATGTCACAAATTTATACCTATACTAAATGAAAAAAATATGTAAGACTTCGTCTTACCATTTATTTTATGGTAAGACATTTTCCCACCCTTGATTAACAATCTTATATTCTAAAATATATATTGTTGGGAAGTTTCTATAATATTTTCTTGGCTATATAAATATTGTTTACCACAACATTTATTTAGGTTTTAGTTATTTACCAGAAAAACCTTTATTAATCTTAATTAATGCATATAGGTGGTTTATGAAAATGTTAAATAAGATCTTCAATAATGTTTAGTTTATAACAAAAGTAAATCAAAGTACGCTTGTAGACCTCATATAGGATGTATATAAAATATATCATATCATAACATAGGATATAATATATATCCTATATGACCCTGTGTGTTTATTTGTGCATAGTATGAGTTTTACTATTATTTTGGACTGGTTTGTTTTCTTAATTTATTTTAATTTTCGACTTTATATACATTTCCTAAATTATTTAAATATTAAAAACTTTGCAGTAAATTGGGTAAATAATTTGTATGTACATAAACAATAGCCAACGTTTCATTTTTTTAGTGATAGTACATTATGATGCGCATAGCTAAATGTGAGAGAATAAATTTGCCTTAATTTTACTTGTAGTAAAGAATATATTATTATTTAATTTGCTAAATTAAAATTTTAGATAGTAAAATATGAACAAATAAAGTATATTTTTTAAAGTGTAGTGATTTATTTAGCCTATGTGCGACCCAGAAAAAAAAATCCAGAAAAAATATAGAGTAAATGGCATCCCAAATATTGGGAAACACATTCAATAAAGGGATTCGCCTTCTGCGGGAAACATTATTACCACATCAGGAGATAATTTTAACTAAAAAACATCTGATCCGTGGAGCGCGCGTTTCCGCTCCGTCGTTAATCAACTAGGAGCGCGCACATACAAACCAATTCGCTTTATTTTTTAATTTTAACCATTTAAATAATTGAACGCGTGAAAGCCGGCCAGTAAAGCACTCTTGTCCCCCCCC